>VYZR01018067.1:0-35000 GCA_013400675.1 Oxylabes madagascariensis | reverse complement strand
ATTTAAAACAACAAACATTTGGCTCAGTCAGAAAGGACTAAATATGCAAAATGCCAGGTGATTTCAGCAGTATTTTTATTTTTTGCTGGCTTTTGCTACCATAAAATATTTTTAAGCTACCAAACCTGGGACAGAGCAGATAAACAAGAAGACACCGAAGTTTGATGATACTCAGTGATTTCTCTGTTCAGTTTTGTAAATCAGAAATAAAACCCAAAATCCTCTGCTTAGTGTCCTTGATTTCAGCATTCGGGACAAATCAGAGTCTGATTTTCTTCCCCTGCAGATGGAATTCCAAGAAATGGTGATAGACCCAAGAGGGTGAATTTCTCATTTCACAACAGTTTCAGATTAATGTCAAGTTTCTGGAAATAATCCAGGAGAAGGGATAGTGAAAGGCTTCAATTGTACTGCTGGGAGGAGCAAATGGTTCCATTTATTTCACCCAGACAAAAACTTGGAATTTCTAGGATAGCTAAAAAAAGCAGAGTAGATTCCAGTCTTTAAGGACTGTTGTCAGGCAGAGTGAGGAGAAGTGAAATTGAACCTTTAAATCAGATTTACTGCCACAAATGTGTGCCAAGTACAGAGAGAACAATTCAGTTTGATCCATGAAACCTTGGGTGTTATCTCCTCGAGCTGTCCCAGGGCTTGGGGAGCACAAGGTGAGTGATCCCAGCTCCTTTTCCTCCTTCCCCTTCAGATCCTGCCCCTTGAACCTTTGTGTCCTGTCCCCCTCTCTGCTGTTCCTTTTCTCCAAGGAGAGTTTGAGGAGTCTTTGTTGGGAGAAGCCACTTGGAGATGAGCGGAATTTATTAAGCAAATGTCAATTAAAGGGTGTCAGGTCATGGCTGAGGTTGAAAGGGGGATGAATTAATTCCTCTTATTTTAGCACTTCTGTGCCTCTCCCTGCACTTTGGAGTCATTAATGCAGAACCCAACGCCATTCCCAAGTGTTCCTTTGTCCACATCCCAAATTCCAGCTACCATTTGGAATTCCTTACCCAGACTGGAGGCTGGATCAGGAACAGAACTGATGGCACAGGTGCACTGGAACTGATGCAGGCTGTGATCACAATGTATTGAATTTACTTGGCTTGGGTTTTGTTAAAACTGAAAATAAATATTAACCCCTTAATCAGCTTTATCAGGTGTCCAGTCGTGGAGTATGGAATGTTCAAGGTGGATCAGGAGGAATGTGGTTCATCCTGTCCAGTGGGAGGGCAAGGATTCACCAGCAGTGAATATTCCTCATTAAATCTAATGGGGTCATGCCAGTGGAAATTAATATATTGGGACTTAAGCTGTTTTATTAACCTCCCTGTGAAAAGTGCAGCGCTACAATGCTGACATACTGCAGAGCCGGAGCAAAATGCAAATTTTAACTTATTTAATTGCCACTTTGTTATTCCTTTCAAATAATTCTTGTTTTTCCAAGTGATATTTGCATGTTATTTTTTGGCCCAGTTCTTAAAACTCAGTGTTTTCAAGAGGACAGTTCAGGGTAAGGAATTCAGCTGCATTCTGAGGCTGACATTTAAATGGTTTGAAAATACTAGGCAGCATTTTTAGTGCCTTAAAACTGGGTGAGAGAACAAAATGAAGCCTTGAGACTAAAGTTTAAATACTCAGAGCAAGCTTTTTTCTAATTACTGTAGCTTAATACTAGAGGAGTCAAAAAAAATATAAAATCAATATGTTTTACTTAGATGAGTTCTCCAAGTGCCTGGTACCACTGTGCTGACTGCAGTGGTAAGAAATGACCAAAAATTAAACTGGTAATTTTAATTTCTCTGTATTTTCTCATGTTCTGTGTGCCAAGTACTGTTGCCCCAGCACCTCAGAATGATGATCATTTGTAATAATTGTCTTTGTAATTAGCCTGAAATCTCCACTTTGCTGTTTTCTACATGAAAGCACTGAAATACTGAGCAGATTTTAGCCAAATGAAGTTTTCCCTGAGTTTCTGATGATTTCAATGTGCAGATATATGGAAATGTAAGGATCGAGTTTTTATGCCAAACACTGAATATTGGGATTGATCCTGATGGATGATCAGTTAATATCACTGGTGGTAACCGACAGTGGAGTCGTGGCTGTTTGCACAGACACCACAATTCCTTTGGAATTGCACCAATTTGAAAATTACAGGCTTAAAAATTATAGTTACAGTGCTGCTGTCGTTTCCTGCAGTCTTTTTGAACGTGAGCATGGAAATCAGCTGGAATTCTGACCTGCAAAGAGATAATCCAGGCTCAGACAGGCTGTCACTCACCTTTCCTCTGCAACAAAGTGAGCAGGTAGCACTGAGACATCTCCTTAATGAAGTGGCTTTGCTGCCTTTTATCTGTGTGAAGGACAAAATTACCAGGATTCTTGCTTAATGATGGTGTCATTTTTTTTTTTCTTCCCCAGTGTTTACAAAAAAAAAAAAAATCCAGCAACATGAAAGACTCACGGCAAAATGGTCTGCATGGTTAAATTAGAAAACTCTGTAGGGCTGTAACATTCAGGTCTGTATTTAAAATGACAGAAAAACGTGCAGTTACATCAGTAATAAAAGTAAATTCAGGAAAATGCTGCAATGAGTGCTGTGAGATTTGAAATAGGGGTTTTTTTCCAGCTTTTTGGAATCCAGAAATCTGATTTTTTTTTTCCAAATCTGTACCAGGGGTTTTCTGACTGCAGTTTGAGGGGGGCTTTCCTTGTTTTCCAGGCTATTCCCAGCACATCCGTGAGCACATCCCTGATCTTGCTCTCCAGCAGAACCTGCAGATGGGGAGGCTCTGTGACATCCTGGGTACGTGATCAGCTCCTGCTTTTTCATTATCCCCCCCAGCTGGGAGTGAAAAAAAACAACACAAGGACTTTTTTTTTTTTTGTATGAATATTAAATATAGAGCACGGAGAAGCTGAGAAGGAATTGTGGCATTTCCTGGCCGTGTTATCCATAAAAAATCCCGCTGCTTCCTTGTACCACCTCTGTGCTAAGGTAAAGCAGCCTCATCCTGTGACCTGCTGAGCACCACAAAGCGTTCAGTGTTGTACAAAATGAGGGGGCTCGTTCTGTCACTGCTCGTTCAGGCTCACACAGAGAGAAAGATCTGCTGCAAAAGAGCAAGCCCTTATTTAAACCAATTTTTTTTTTTCTTCTTTTAAATCAGCAAATGAGGCAAAAAGCATCTGTTTAAAAGTTTTTTTTATCCTAACAGGCTTCTTTTAAGCAAAGCAGGGAAGGATATTATTTAGCAGTGACCAACTTCATTGGCTCCCTGGAATGACATATTTTACATGATTCATGTATATTTCAGGATCATGATTATTTTATAAATGCCATTTAGTAAGTTTGCAACAAAAATATATTAGATCCAGAAATTTACAGTTGCCTAAAATAATAACGTAATTGCATTTATATATTATCTAGGCACTAGTATTGTTTTTTTCCAGTGCACTGTTTTATTTTTTTCATTATTTAACGTGGATTTTTTTGGCTCTTAAATGATAGAAACTTAAAGGGACAAAGTCACACATAAAACAGATTATTTTTTTCTCATTTTTGAACATGACAATTGGTTCTGCTGTAAAACAGACCACGAGGAAGATACAAACTAGTGAAATATTAACTAAATTATGAACTGGATCAGGTGCTTTACCTGTGCCTGGCAGAGGAGCACTGAGATTTACCATTTTGGTTTGGTTTTTCTTTAGAAAAGCAGAGGATTTCCTTGCTGGTTGTGACCTCTTGTGAGTTAAGCTGTCCCTGGAGCCCCACTGTGTCCTAAGGAGATTTTATCTCTCTTAATGGGGCGGTGGTACAGCAGGAAAACGTGCTGCAGCTTTTTATTCCCCAAATTCACTTGAGTTGTCCATTTTTCACTTGAGTACTGGCTGGTGAACGGTGCTGAGCTCTTCTATTAGTTATTTTTTAAAAGTTATCTGGTAAATAATTCTATCAAGACTCTGCTTGTGGGCTCTGTGGTACTTTCATGCCTCAGGTGAGTTCTGGCCTCACATTTTTAACGTGGATTATTTCCCTGCAGCTCTGGCAAAAAGAAGTCAAGCAGTGGGATCTCTTATTCCTTACATTTGGCTCAGGGGTTTCCCTATCCAACCTTTGCTTGGCTGCAGTCATTCCATGGAGTAGCAGTTATCCCTGGCACTTGTGCACAATCAAACAATGAAAGGCCTCCCACTGATTTGGATCAAAATCTTGGAGTGCTCTTTGCCTATTGATGCTTCAAGGCCCGTTAATTCATTAGCTCATCTATTAACATGAATATTTTAGCAGAACAGAACGGTTTAGAATTTTCCAAAACTGCCTGTATTACAGATTTTCCTTCTGTGTGGACGCAGCCCTTCAGCCCAAACTGTTTGCCACGAGGAAAAGCAGATTTCCACCCCGTGCTGGAGTGGCTGCCCTGCACACTCCCGTGCCCAGCAATGGTTATTAATGACAGCCCACCGTGAGCTTTTGTGTGGACAGCACAGGAGTAGGAACAGCCCGTGGAAAATCCAGGCAGCGTGGAAAATTGCAATTTCCTCAGCTTTCTCAACTGAATGGCTCAGTTTTATAATTTACTGGCTCTAATGGGATATGTTTTTAAAGCAGTTCAATTCCCATTGACGTTTCTGGGAGTCGGGCTCACAAATCCCCCTGCGCCACTTCCCAAATCCTGCCCCCGATGTGTTCTGCAGATTGAACCCCAGGAAGCAGCTCTTCCTTTGGATTGCTGACCTGTCTTCAGAGAAACGCTGAAGCACAGCAAAAAGCACTAAGATTTGGGAATTAAACCTCATTTTTATTTCTTTCCAGTGCCTTTTTTTTTAGGAAAGCTGTTGGTGAGCAGAGGGTCGGGAATGCTGGGATGGCTGTTGGGAATGTTGTACCTTTCTCCCAGCAGTGAAAACTGTGCCCTGTTGTTTCAGATGCCAACGTGGACGTCATCTACATCTGCCCCCTTGCTCTGAGTGAGGAGTTGCTGCAGTATTACCATAAACTCCTGGGTCTGCAGGCAGCTGTTAGATCTGGGAACCCCGAGGACACGGCTGACCTGCAGGACAGGTTCAAAATTCTCACCCCTGAAGCTATAAACAGCTTCCCTGTGAGTTTGTCTTCTAATTACTACAGCTTGAGGGATGCAGTAAAATTAAATTGGAAATTTTATAACTTGCAACGCTCTGGTACACATCAGTGAAATATTATTGCAAGTTTAAGGGCTTTACTGATTAGACTACTAGTTAGAGCATTGGAAATAAATATCCTGGTTTAGCTTTATAGACTTGCCTGAGATAGTCCTAGATTGGCTATTTGTAGGCTCTTGTCCCTTCTGACTCCGTGCTTGGGACTGGGAACTTGATAGATTTATATCTCTAAGCAAATCATAGCAATAAACCATTCTTATTACTCAAACTTTATCTCTGGCTAGCCCAGCATTCAATCATTCCTGTGTTTGCAGTGGTTCTTGCAACTAAATCCAGTGCAGAGCTCTTTAAAGAGCAAGGCTTAAACAAAGTTAGGTAATAATACAGAAATATGAGTTTCAAGCAGATCAGAACAATACATAAATATTAGCTCCAATAATACAAAAGTGATAGTTCCAGAATAATAATTAATAATAGAGAAATATTAGTTCCAAACCTGTCAAGTCAGGTCTAAATCCATGTGCTAAAACATGTTCTAATTCATGTACAGTGTGTGCAGTGTTTCTGAAAATGCTGCAGTGCAGTGGAGACTTTCCACAGTGAATAACAGTTTTATATTCTAAATATCAAGCCTACAGAGTCTTGGCTGGGATTTGATTTTTATCAAACTTTGTGGCACATTTAGGGGCTTTGCTTGAAGCCCTGTTGCTGGTTTTGCTATTTTTTTTTCTTTTTAACTGACCTTTGACAGTCATAGCAGGTTTTTTCTCTGGGTGCTGGGTTATTTTTCCAGTAGTAACTCCCAGCTATGTATTAATTCCAAAATCTGTCAGGAGAATGGGCAACACCAGATTTTAGGTGAACCAGGTTGAGGTAACCCATGGCTCTTCAGTGCCATTCACCTGTAGATGTGCAAAATCCACCTTCTTTTCATTAAACACCTGTTCTTTACCATATAATAATTCATAATTTTCATGAATATATCCTCTGAGTGGAGAGGAATCTGCTCAGAACTGCTCCTGCTCACCCCTTGGCTTCAGTGACAATTTGGGCCGTGTAAGGGTATGAGCTTTATAGGTTCTTTTAAAGGATCTTTCTCCTGGGTTATTGAATAAAAAACTTTTATTGCACCTAATGGATCGAAATTTATTCCCAATCAATGAAAGTGTGGTTTGAAGGCCACTTTAGAGGGCTCCTTTTAGCAATTCCAGAAGCACAAATCAGCCTTGCACGTTTTCCCAGCTATTTTGGTGGAACTGGAGGCAAGGAAAACCTGTGGAAAAGGCAGAGCTGGCCCTGATCCTCCCCTTGAGGTGTGTCCCAGCTGGAGGCAGCTTTGCTCTCCTGGTGATCCTGATGCCAAGGTCAGATCTGGGATTTTGGGACAAAAATCAACAGGTTTGAGAGCCAAGAACTTTGGTTAATCTCATATCCCCTGTTCCTGCTGGAATCTCTCAGTTCTGCTTTTCCCTGCTCTCCCTCACACTTCCACATGTCCTGGCAGCTCTACCACTCTCCAGAAGCAGGAATGAAGCAGCTTTTACAGCCTGACCTCTTTAATTAACTGTAAAATCCATTATTGAGGGACACAAAGCAAATCTCCTCCCTACAACCCCCCTCTGGCCCCAGGCTGGGGATTGATCCTTTTCCCTGCATCCAGAACTCTGGAATTGCCCAGCTCCCTGCTTTTGGACCAGTGCTCAGGTAAAGGGAATCCATGGATCAGAACTTTAAATGTTTAACTTTAGCAGTTTAACTTTAAAAGCTTTAAAACTGATGCAAAGAAAAGGGCTTCAGGTTACTTGCTTGTTGTTCTTTTCATCCTTAAACTTGGGTAAATCTCTTTTTTCCACTGGAACTTTGGGGAGTGTCCCATTCCTGCTGCCCTTGCAGCGTGTCCAGCTGCTTTACAGAGAGATTGGGGCACTTTTTGGAGCCGTGTTTGGTGTGAGGAAGCACCAAGGGACTGACAGAAGGGGATTCCTTGTGTTGTTTTCCAGCATCATCCTCCCTGTCCAAGCAATGAAATCAGGATTTCTACTTCAGTCCCTGGCAATGAACATCCAGGACATGGAAGGAAAATATTCTGTGTTCTTCAATGCTGGAAATCCCTGGCAAATCCAGGATTTTACATTATCCTGAAAATATAGGGATACTTTCCTGAGGCCTAAATGAGATGAAATCTCAATAGGAAGATGATTTTCTTCTTGTTGGGGTCATGATTTGTTCATGACAATTTATTGCAGTGGGTTTCTCTTGTGCCATTTCTCCATCCCTGTCTCATCCTCAGTATATTTTTGGGAAAATAATTGGAATATATGCAGGCCATGCATGGGATATGTTGTTCAAAACATTTTTGAGGTTTCACTTGCCATGAGTGATATTCTTAATTTAAATTCAGAGCTTATGGGATATGTCACGAGCTGATTGTTCAGCAGTAGATCTTTTTTTGGGGAAGAAATAAGAAAATCCTTCCAAAAAGTTGGAACCCTTGTATTTTAAGCAAAAAAACTACTAAAAAAACTGCTCCCCTCTCTTTAAGTGGTCCTTTAGATCAGCTCTCAGAGCCCCTGTGGAATGGAAATGTGCATCCCCAGTAATTTACTGTAAGCACTGAAAGCTTTTGTAAATCAAAGTGTTTTATTCTCAGAGAATCACTTCAAATGCCACTGAACTGTATGTGAAATACATTCCCTGCTATAGGGAGGGGGGGATTCTTCATTTTTTTTATTGATTTTTAGGAGCTCTGGAGTTAAACCATGCCAGGAGTGTTGCTGAGATGAATCACTATTATCCAAAGGCCACCAGCCTCTCTGCCGACTGACAGAAGGATAATTCCACATGGATCAAATAAATACAGATGTGTAGTAATTAGTTCTATTCCCAATGAGGCCATTTCCAACCCACTAAAGATGTGCACGATTATGGAGCCTCACCCCAACAGCTTTTATCAATTTAAACTGCTAAGCTACAGGATAGGTCATAACCCAGCCTGCTATTAATAATGTATTTATTGTGGGCAACATTAGGAATTAGGGGGAGGGGAAAAAAAATAAAATAAAAAAAAGAACAAAACACTTTTCATAAGAATAAATGTTCTCTTTTTTACAGGAGCATCACATGTGCCTGGCCACTGTGCTCAAGTACAGCCCCAGGACACTGCAGAGGCTCCAGGCTCTGCTCCAGGGCAGGGATGCCTACGTGGTTGGGGGGGTTCCCCACCTGGATGATTTGGCTGTGGCTGACCAGCTCCAGGTGCCCCTTTTGGGCCCAGAGCCAGCAGTGGCTCAGCTCTACAGCACCAAGTCAGGCAGCAAGAGAATCTTTGCCAGTGCTGGAGTGCCAACCCCTCCTGGAGAGTGGGACATCCACAGCAGGGAGCAGGTGAGCTGATGGGATGAGGATTTGTGCCATTCCACTAACTCCATTGATGAGACCCTCATCAATGAATAATAGTTTTATAGTGTAAATATTAATTATTAAATGGATCCGAGTAATACATAAATATTAGCTCCAATAATACAAAAGTGATAGCTCCAGAATAATTAATAATAGAGAAATATTAGTTCCAAACTCTCAAATCAGGTTTAAATCCATGTGCTAAAACATGTTCTAATTCATGTACAGTGTGTTCAGTGTTTCTGAAAATGCTGCAGTGCAGTAGAGACTTTTCACAGTGAATAACAGTTTTATTTTCTAAATATTAAACCTACAGAGTCTTGGCTGGGATTTGATTTGTATCAAACTTTGTGGCACATTTAGGGGCTTTGCTGGAAGCCCTGTTGCTTTTTTTGCTCTTTTTTTTTTTTTTTCTTTTTAACTGACCTTTGACAGTCATAGCAGGTTTTTTCTCTGGGTGCTGGGTTATTTTTCCAATAGTAACTCCCAACTATTTTTCCAGCAGCAACTCCCAAACCCTCCTGGGTTTGATCAAGTCTTGGGTGAGGTTGGGTCCTTTTTTGGCTCAGTTAAATGCAGTTTGTGCCCAAAACAAGAAGGAACACAATTACTCTGGGATTCTTCATGGGCTTGAGGATATCAAAGTGTTTGGTCCAATATTTGAGACAGTTTGTGCTGCTGCCCATGGGTGAAGTCATGAAATGAATCCATTTTATCAGGGACTGAAGATGCACATTTTCCAAAAATCCTTGTTCTAAGGGGAAGAAATCTCCTCCTCAATCAGCCTGTTCCAAGTGAGCTTCCCTGAGCATCTTTGCAGTTTTACTTTGTTCCCAGCCTGTCATTGCTACATTCATCTCTCTCATTGGCATGACCAGTAGGAAAAATAACAAAATCCTACTGAACTAAAATTACAAGGCACGAGAGGTTTCTGTACTTTCACTCTACATGTTTATTTTGCAGCCAGTTCCTCAGTATTTTACTCTCTAAGCCAATTTTCCAATTTACAATGATATGTCTAAGTATTTATTAAAAAAAAAAAAAATAAAAAAAATTTATGGTGGTGTTACTTCCCATCCAGGAAAATAATCATTGCAAAGGTTTTCTGTAGGTGCTCCTGCTTCTTCAAGAGGCTTTTCACATTGCTTTGGTTTTTATTAATCACCTTTAGCACTGAACCATTTAAGCTACACAAATCCATTGCAACTTCTCCAGTAGATGAAATAAATATATGATCAATGACCTGCAAAACAGCTGTTTGATTTATTTGATTCACGTAAATTATTTAACAATACTTCTGGTTCATCCTACAGGGTTATGGAATTTCTCCTTCTGTTGTTTGCTTGTATGAAATATTGACATTTTAGGTTAAATAATCAAAGTGAGGTGACACCATGGTAAAGCACAATTCAATTTTCACTTAAAGATAGCACATAATTCTTTGTGATTGGTACAGTCCTTACAGGATTATTGATCCTTTTCATTACGGTAGGGGGAGCCCTCAAGAAAAACACATTTATGTGATTCTCAAAAGCCACAAATGGAACACATGTAATTGTATTTTAGGTCAATCTTTAAAAAAAAAAAAAAAAAGAAAAAAGAAACAAAAATCCCTCAAATTACTCTGTAAAATGTTGAAGACTCCAGCCAATGCAACAAGATCTGAGAATGCTTTCACCAGGTTCAAAGTCATTTGCAGTTTCTAAGAAGCTAATTGCATCCTGCACCAGCTGGGCAAAAGGCATTTGAAAGCCATTTAAATCTGTGTACATACACAAATAAATAATTAGCATTTTTATAAAGCCTGCCTGGTACCTCCTCCGTGCATTTATAACCACGGAATGCACTCTCCAGTAGGAAAATTTCCCAGCTGTTTTGGCTGGTGTTACCCTGGCACATTTTTGCAAATAGCATCGTCCATCCCGCATTGTTCCCTGTCACAAACGTTTATGGAGCAATTCTGGTGATCCAAAACCTCAGAAAAAAAAAAAAAAAAAAAAAACCCAACACCTGGGCAGGCAAATTCCTCTCTGCAGAAAACAGGAATGAAGGCCACAGAGTCTTCAAAGGTTGCTTTCAATCCATACCCAGACAGCTCTGAGAAAATGAAAGCATATTTAGAAATAAAGCCCCAATATTTGGGAGCTGGGAGTCTGAGGAGAGTTCTGGTGCTGTCCCAGTGCGAAGGATTTTGTGTCTCTGCTCTGCAGCTCTGAGAAAATGAAAGCATATTTAGAAATAAAGCCCCAATATTTGGGAGCTGGGAGTCTGAGGAGAGTTCTGGTGCTGTCCCAGTGCGAAGGATTTTGTGTCTCTGCTCTGCAGCTGCTCCGTGCCCTCAGCCAGCTCATCCTGGACAACTTGGAGGTGCAGCGCTGGCTCTTCAAGGTGGATGATGAGCGTGGAGGAGATGGCACTGCCTTCTGTGATGTCATTTCCCACCTGGAATGCTACTCCTGGATCCAGAGGGAATGGCAGGGACGTGGCTCTGAGGTGTGGAGTGAGGGCCAGGCTCGTGTGAGTAACAAAATCGCATCTTCTTTGTTGTCTTGGCTCTTTGGTGCTCCCTCGAGGTCCCTCCTCGCTGTAAATCTCTTCCCTGAGCCTTCATTTGAAGGTAAATGTTGATATCACAGCCCAGCTCGGCTTCACAAAGCAATAGGCAGCAGTAATTCAAATAAAACAGGGAAATATTCCAAAATACAGAGCAGCCAACAGTGGAACGAGTTGTGTCGTAACACTTCCTATGCAATAATGGACAGGTTTTATGCATTTTTTGCTATAAATTTTATACTTTTTTTTTTAGCTAAAGTGAGGACATACAAAGGAAACTTCATAGGCAGCACAGCCCAGTCCCTACGTAGAAATTTGGAATTATTGAAACAAAGATTAATTGGGATTGGGATTAAAATAGCTGCACACCACTGATTTGAAATCATACAGACTGATTGCTTTTTCAGCTGGTTTTCTATGGACTATTTTTCCTGGATGTTTTTGCCTCACTAATAACTTCTAAACCTGTATGAGACAACACCTGAGGTCTTGGTGATCATTAAACTCCTGCAAGTTTCATTTCCAGGCGTGTTTAGGTAAGGAGAGCCATCTATAAAAATCTAACTAAGGGAAACATTAGAGCATGAACTCAGGCACTCCTGGGTTCCTGAGAATCCCTGGGATTGAGAGGCTGGAAGATGATACATTTTAACTGCAGAAAAATCCATATGAAACCACACTTCATTATTCTGGCATTCCAAGAACTATTTGTAGTTTAAATATTCATTGGTATTTAAATGCGTTAATTTCAATAAGCATTTGATATTTCTGTATATCTTGCCAAATTCATTCCTAATGTAATGGTTTTAAAGCCAGAAGGAATGTATCCAGAAAAATTGTTTCATTTACATAAACTACTCATTATAGCTCCTCTGATTTTTTTTAATTCAATCAAAACGGGTTTGAAATTTGGGGTTGATTGAATTATATTGTATACTAAAATTTCCAATTGGGCTGATTACGGTTCTGCTGCGTTTGACAGATACAAAATAATTCCACATTATGAAACAGAACTCCTGATACAAAGCTGAAGGGATAATTGCTCTGATCTGCAAGTCAGGCGGGATGAAGCAGAGCCCCGAAAATCCACCCCAGTGGGACGCAAAGTTCAGGATGTATCCAGGTCCTGCTCCCAGCACCTGAGTCAGGACAGAGTCAGGAGTCAGCAGCTCCAGTTCTTTGCTGGTCTAAATCCCTGATATCAGAGGCATTCCCTGTTTCTGTGCCTGTTCAATTCTTTTCCTCAGTGCTTCTGCATGAAGGACACAGTGAGCCCTGACTTCCTCTGACTTTCCTTTTTACTCCTTTTACCTCGAGCTTGGATACAACCAGTGAGAAAAACAGAAACACATGTTGGAAAAGTTGGGAAATAAACATGGGATAATGAATTTGATCTCATTTCCCAGAGCCAGCAGACAAATCCAGGCCAGTTCTGAAGTGGGCTTTAACAAAGTGTTGTCCAGAGAAGCTCTGGGTTCTTTATCCCTGAAATGTCCAAGGCCAGGCTGGACACTGGGACTTACAGCACCGTGGGATAGTGGAATGTGTCCCTGCCCATGGGATGATCCTGAAAATCCCTCCCAATCCAGCCCTTTCTGTGATTCCAAAGCGTGGAACTTGCCGCCGTTTCGAACACCTTGAACGTTTGCTCAAATCTCCCTGCCTCCCGCTTTTCACCCTCTTTTGAAACAAGGAATTGCAGCCTCCCCGAGCCTCAGCGCGGAGAGCAGAGGATTAAAAGGCTCCTTTGTCAGAGAACTCCATTGTAATGATCCACATTTAAACATCAAAGCAGGAGTTTGTGCTTTAATGTCCTGGTGCAGTGTGGGGACCTGGTTCCTTTGATAATGAAGACGTCGTGTCACGGCGGCGGCTGCCACACACAAACGGATGCTGGCAGGTTATTAAAAAATTCAGCTTCTTGATGAAAGACTATCCTGCAGGCTAGGAGCACAGTGAAAAGCCTCTCCATTCTGGAATGGAATTATTAGAAATGAGAACATGACTGTAAGCACTAAATTATGGTAATACTTACAAATAGCATCATTTGCATAGCAGTTCAAGACGCGCCACCCAGATTTTCCTCAGTGGTGTGGAGTAGGCAACAGATTAAAAATAATGGACTTGGTGAGTTTGAACTGGGTAAAAATCTATTCCAGCTAAAAATGAGGCTGATTTTAGATTCCTCATTGCAAACACAACATTGGGGCAGACCCAAGTGCACGACAGGATTATGGATGGATTTCACCTTGTTAACTTAATGCAGCCTCTGAGTTATCTGAACAATTAATTTGCAACTGCAGGAAGGGTGGAACTCATAAAAACTGCAAAATGTCTCGAAGTCCATCAGCCTCCTGTGCACTGCTCGAGTCTGTCAGCAGAGAAATTTCATCCTGAGGCCCAGAATCCAATGGCTCAATATCCAGGGGGCTGCTGTACTTTTGGCACTTGTGGGGTTGTTTGTGGAGTCATCTTCCGGAGTGGAAAAGAACCCCAGATCTGGCCCTAGTTGTGCACAAAAAAATCAATAAATACTGAGTCTCTTTATCAGGTTAATTGAATCTTGTAGGGTGAATGGTGATTGTAGGGAATACATAAATTCATTTTTAACATCTACAGGTTTTCTGAACTAATTCAAGCTTCAGTCAGTCCATGCAGTCAGCACAAAAAGTGGTTTTGCTGCTGTAAGAATAAGTGAATAATTGTTTGGAATATCTAGACAAAGATGTCCATGTCCTTATTAATATATGGTATAGCTGGGCATCTCATTCCTGCTCAAAGTCAGCAGCTCAGATTCTGGGAAATCTCACCCAAACTGTTATGGACCCTTGCTGGGAGACCCCAAATTCATGGAAAATTCTTGTTATTGCTGACACAATCTCTGGATTAGAGGGATTCTGATTTGTTGGAGGCTGGGAGAGTATCCAAGGAATGGATTGGCCCACTCTGTCTTCATATTTTCCTTTTTCTTAGGACTCAAACTCCAAAAACTCTTCCCTTTTAGGGCAAAGAGAACATCACCTTCCTGTTGGCATTGCCCTTTTTCTTCTTTTAATAATTCCCTTTTATATAAATAACACAGGACTGCAGGAGCCCATCCTCTTGTATAACCATGGAGTTGTAGTAAATCTCTAGATTAAATTACTACTGAAATTAATTTTAGAATGATCTTTTATTACCCTGTGACTTAATTAACCACCAGGACCAACAACACGATGTGAGTTTATCTAGCAGCAAGTCTGAAAATAACAAAGATCAGGCTGGAGACAAAAAAGAATGGGATAAAGAAGAGCTGAAAATCTTAGGGATAGAACAAGACAGAAAAACAAGCAACAAATACTCTCTGAATAAGCCCTTAAAACTGGTGATAGCTACACAACCATTTCAAAACCCTCCATTAAATATCTGTCAGAGGGGACAAAAAAAAGGATTTCGTGCACTTGGGCAGCCCCTGCTAGAAAAATATTTGAATTTTACTCTTCCAGTTGAGTCAGAGGATTTTCTCTCTCTTTTTCTTACAGGCTATAATTTAGTTAATTTATTGCAATGAGGAAATCAGAATCTTTCCAAAAGGTGACAAATCTGGGCGATTTTTGGTCTGCATCACCTAAAACAAGATTTGGGTGCTGCTTGCAGGATTTTGCATTGATTGCTGTTGGAAAATAGGAATGCAAAATGCTGGATCCTCCTTTAAATGAACCATTCTTTGGTTAGTTTTTTTAAAAAAAGTCCTGTACTAAGTAATAGATGAATTTTGGGATAAGCTGGGAATCAGGAATAGTGGGGTGCAGATTGTGTCCTGCTTGGATGAATTCCATGCCCTACAGCACACATGGAGTTTCCACATCTTATTTCTTTCCTGAGTTCAGGAATTCAGAGTAGGACGTGTTTGCAAACAAATCAGGATAAAACCAATTCATCAAAAATGTAATTTCAGAAACCTGCCACTGCCAGCACCCTCCTTTCTGACCTCCTTTGAACACAGAGCTTCCTAACACTGCTTTTTTCCTGATTTTTTTTATTAACTGATCTTAGTGTAACACCTAAAGCCCACGGAGGGGGTTCTGAAGGAGCCTGGGATTGCAGGTGTGGTATTTTTCCAGCCTGAAGAGGGCCAGAAACTCTGACAGATCCCCAGAAAATGCCTTTCCTTCCAGCATCCAAGCATTTCTTCTAACTGATATCATGTTTAATAGGGAAAGAAAAGGAGCCCAAAGACTTCAGGAAGAGATCGATGACCAAAAGGAGTAGTGCTGGAGGTTTCTTAGTGTGAGCAGAGCAATTATTCCAAATAATTGAAATATTCACCCTACCTGCAAACAATCCTTAGTTTATTAAGATTATCTGCACGTGATGGGCAAATGTGAGGTGCAATAAAGCAGAATTGTGTCCCTGGGCTTGGGGAAAACCAGGAGATCATCCCTGAACCACAAGCAGGGGCTCTGCAAGCTGTTGGGCTGTGTGTCCTATTGATTTAATATGCTCCTAATCAGTACATAAAGCTATAGGCCTGCAGTGTTAATTTTTCATATGCTTACAAAGTACCCTTTGATTTTCTGTCACGCGTTAATTACAGCGTTTTGCCATTAAATAGGAAGCTTTGTGTAAACTAATTACTAGGTAATCATTGTCTACCGCCAGCGTGCTGTTCCTACCTTTTATTTTATTCGAAAAATGCACAGATCTCGCAGTCTGGAACCACTATACCTTCCAGCCATTAGCTCTCACTAATTCATAGCATTATTGTGCTAAGATTGTAGGAGTTGTAATTGTTGTGGTATCAGTGCTGTTAATTACCGGAGTAAACAGTTGAAATGGTGCCAAGGTCTATTGTACAAGGCAGAGGAAAAGGAGGTTTAAATGTTACTTCCACCATCTGGGGACTGGAGGAGAGGCAAATGCTAGAAAACAGCAGTGAGGCAATATCAGAACTTCAGCTCCAGGGTTTGAGGCCATATGGATCCAGAATATTTTGAATCAATTGAATTTAAGTGCCAGTTTGTAGCAATAACAGTGGGGAAGGAGAGGATAAAGCAAGAGCACTAAAGAAATCTGAAATGCCTTAATGTTGGTGCAGCCAATAAAATGCCTGCTTGGATTATTTTAAAAATGTTTGTTTTGCTAAAATCCAAAAAGTAACACATAGGCAACTCTGGGAATAAAAGGAGTTTAAGTGTGTGTTGTTTGTGAAAAACAATGTAGGTTTTGTCTGACAATTCCGCTAGCATTACAGCAATTTCCATAAAATTCCTGGGAAGTGACTGTGGGTTTTCTATAGAAGGTTTTTTTTTCTTTCTGAAACCACATTTTTGGAATTCATTAGAATATTTTGTTTAGAGATACAAACCAGAAAGGAGAGCAAGGCACAGAATTGTAATAAATTTGTAGAGACTGGAATAGAGAAGACTCAATTAATTGGGAAAATCATTTTCATCTGAGGGCATCAGAATTGTTTGTGCACTTGCAGAAATCTCACTAAAATACAGGAAAATGCACTTGCAGAAATCTCTTTAAAATACAGGAAAATGCCTTCAAGTATTCCTCATCTCATTTTCTATGAAAATTAACATCCCAATGTCCTGAACTTACAAATGCCTTTGAAATAAATATATGATTATTGTTTTGAAGAGAGATTTTTGAAGATCATGACAATTACATTTTCTTTTCTCTGAAGGAGGATGCGGGGGAACCTCGAACATGCAAGATGCACCTTACAAAAGACACAATTTGGAATATTTCTTTGGATTAGAAAGCAAGCTAACTAATAAAATTCTCCTAATCTTAAATTAACATTCGGTGGATAAACAAGCAGAGTTCACAGCACTTTGAAGATCCTTTTTCTGGCTGATTTTTGGCAGCACGGATTTGATCTTTGATTTCCCTGCATAGATTGTTCTCCGAGCAGGGATCTGGCAGCAAATTGCTGCCGCCAGCTTCGGAGTGTTTGCAGGAAATAGGAAGGATCTCTCTTCCTAAACAATCCTGGTTTATTTATTTTTTATTGGTCTGTTAGCAGATGTTGAAGTAGTTCAGGGCACAGTGTAACCATGTGCTTTTCAATGGATGGTAAATAGGAAAGTGCACAATGAAAGGAGCAGTTGGGAGGGGGTTTGGAGCAGGGCAGAGGGGGGGTTTTTTTGTGGGGTTTTTGTGTGTCTCTGGTTGAATTTAGAATTAAAAGAAGTGCTTGATCTTTCTGTAGCGAAACCCTCAGCGTGCGCAGCGGCAGCGCCAGCCCGGCCGGAGAACCGTGGCCCCATGTGGAGTGAAAAAAGGAACAGCACTTGAAGGGCAGGAGATTTGAAAGGGAACTTCAGCTCCTTGTTCTGGGAGTCTGGGAAGGGGCTGCTTGTGGGGTTTATTGGAGCGTGGCAGATGTGCCTCAGCCCCACAAAAACCCCCTCGAGTGGGAGCAATCCCGGCCCCGTGTCCGGCTCCGAGCGAGGATGAGCCCAGGGAAGTGCAGGATTCTGGGCTCTGTGTTCTGCATCCCACTCAATGCCAGGCAGCTGAAATGGGCCATTAGCTATCAGGGAAAATTGTCTTTGCTCCTTTCAGCAGATGGAGCAAATATTTTACAAAGCAATTTTACATAGGAAAAGCATTTGTGTGAGGCGGTAATGACGGCTGTTTGCCATGATGGGACCTGAGCTCCGAACATGCTTTTGCTGCTCTGGGGAAGGCGAAATTGGCACTTTTTTTAATTTTAAAATTTGCAGTTACCAGTGAAAAGCCCGGGCTTTAAATCAGGTGGCAAACTTTAAGGAGATAGAGGGTGCTCAGTGTCTGGCTTCCACAGCCATTCCCAGGTTTATAGATCTCTCCATTTATTCTGTTCACTGTGGCACATTGTGCTACTGGCCAGGGTGGATCTGTCTGAATTAGGAAAAAAGCCTCCAATCAGTTTAATTTGCAAAATGAAGGATAATGGCAGTTATTTGGACATTTGGGCAGCAGTCACTGGCTTCTTCCATGGTTGCTGGTGTCACTGACAACATCAGAACGAGCTGGGCTGGAGCAGTTCCCATCCAGACTGGAATAAGTTATTCCAGCTCCACTGATCACAAGAGAAAGGATGTACTTTTAAATGGCAGGAGTTGTCATCCTGCCATCCAAGTGGCATAAATTGCCACAGCTCCATTGACTGCAGCAGTCATGGCACTTTGTATTGCTCAGGAGCTCTCTGCTGATTTTATTCCTCTCTGGTCCACTCAGCTTTACTTATTTGGAGTTCCTTTCTTCACCCTATTTGCTTGCAAGGTCTAAATAATTTCCTTTCCATCTGTTTTTTTTTCCTAAAAAGCCTTGGGTCTTAGGCATCCTGCTCTGCAGCCTCTTTCTTTCCCCAGATCTTTCTTCCTGTTTCTATTTCTTCTTCCTATTTATTTATTTCTCTTCTCAACAGGCTTTTCTTTGCTGACTGATCTGTCTCCAGCAGATTTCCTACCACTGCCTTCAACATCTGCCACGCTTGGTCCTAATTTTTTGTTGCAGCTGCCTAAGATAACCTTTCAAAATTCATCTTGCAGAAGGGTGAGAAATTATTTCTCATTTAGTGGGGAAAAGCTCTATCTATCTATACTTTTTTTTTTTTTTTTTTGGTGCTTCTTCATTGTTATAAAAAGGTGCAAAACCAATTTGGAGAGATGTAAGGATTTCTACATGANTTTTTTTTTTTTTTTTTTTTGGGGGGGAAAGCCCTTTTTTTTTTTTTCTTTTTTTTTTTTTTTTTGGTGCTTCTTCATTGTTATAAAAAGGTGCAAAACCAATTTGGAGAGATGTAAGGATTTCTACATGATGTAAACAATATTTGGGTTGCCCATTTTTACAGCTACTAAGAAACATCAGCTGCAAGATTTGAACAAATGTTCCCTGTTTCTGTTGAGCCTGTGCTCCTGGATTGTTTTGGGCCACATCAAGAGATAAAACATTGGTAGGCTCTGCTGGAGATACTGTCCAATTTAAATGAAATTAGCCAGCTGAGCACTGATCCTTTTAAAAGGTTTGATTTCATGAGTGAATGTCGGATTCAGGCTTGAATTTGCCTACTAAAACTCCCTATAATCAGGATTATTGCCTTTTTAGAGCTTACAGTTGCAAAAAAAAAACCCCTGCAACCAGAATTCCAGGTGCTGATCCTTAAAGGGTTTGAGCCTTCTGTGAACACCCTGATTGCCCGGGCATTGTTCAAAGCACTGCCAGGCTGGCTTGGAGCTCAGGGGCAGTGTGGCAGATTTTCTTGAATTGATTATTTGTTTAAAACCCTGATTTGTTTCTGTCAGACAGCCGGGTTTTTGCTCACATCCCTCACACTCACCAGTGCTGTGGTGATCCCTGGATCCCTGGAATTGTCCGAGGCCAGGTTGGGATCGTGGGAGGTGTCCCTGCCCATGGAAGATGGGATTTAAATTCCCTCCCAACCCAAACCATTCCAGGATTCCATGATTTATTATCCTAAAGCAGCCACGCCTTAGATGTGCAAGAAGAACTTTGAAAAGGCAGAGAAAAAGTCCCTTGGAAGTTCTGCCTGATTTTGCAGCCAGGTTAGGGAGATTTCTTCCCCAGCCAAGTGGGATCCTCCAGCTCTGTGTGAAAGGAGAGGCAGCTCGGAATTGTTGCCCTGGAAAGTTGTGTCCCAGTTTAATTGTTACTTACACAGCACTCCCAAATGCTTCCACACCCAGCAGAGATTCCTGGGCTTTTTTTCCCCCTGTGATTTATCAAAATCTTTCAGGCAGCCTCTGCACACCTCTTGCTTTGTTTGTTTTTATATTTCTGTTTAAATTGCTCGATACCCAAAGTCAGCAGGTCTCAGGGATGAGATGGGAGTGACAGAGGTGTTTCTGGATGCACTGCCAGCTGGGAACTGATTTGTGGGGCAGCAATTCCAGCACATCCATCACGGCTCACATCCTCTCTCCAAAGCCACGGTGATTTTCATGAAGCACCTCAGCCTGTCCCTTGTTGGCTCAGCAATAATTCAGCACAAATTCAAACCCACACAAGGCCAATGGGTATTTGCTCACTGCTCTGCTGTTTCAGTCAGCTGAGCCATCCAAAACCGAAATTCTTCCTTCAGACCCTGAGGAAATGAGCGGGGTAAAGGCCTGAAGTTGAGTAAAATCTGAGCTTGGATCTCATGTTTTATATGCTCCTTTGTTTTTGCCATGAGGTTGTACTGCTTAGTGTATCGATCTACTGACTAAAACCATTTTTAACCTTTTTTTGGTGCTATTTTTTAAATCAGGAACATCCTTTTCTCCTTATTACATGATAGGAGCCCACATATCCCATATCACCATCACCAGCTAAGCATCTCGATATTTTTAAGGTATTTTTCCCCTCAATTCCATGTGAGGCAGGGACAGCAATTGTCCCCTTTTCAGGCTGGGCAGCTGAGGCACAGGTGGAAAATCCCTTTCCTGAAGTCTCAAGGTGGCTGCAGCCAGGACCAGGGTTTATCCAGCTCTCCTGCATGCAGAGTTAATCCCAGATTCCCCAGTTGTCCAGAGAAGCTGTGGCTGCTCCATCCCTGAAAATTTCCAAGGTTGGGTGGGGCTTGGAGCAGCCTGGGATAGTGGAAGGTGTCCCTGCCCATGGCAGGGGTGGAACTGGATGGATTTAAGTTCCCTTCCCACCCAAACCATCCGGTGATTCTAATCATTTCTCCATCCTCCTCGTTCTGGTAGGCAAATCACAGTGAAGTCATTTTGAATTTGCATTTTTGGTTGCTTTACATCACGTGCTCCGTGACAAAGCCCATCTCTACAAACCCACTGCTCCGGAAAAACAGCTTTAATTTTTTATTTGCTATTCTTAGCTGTCAGCCATAAGGTTTCCTCATGTTCCTCCAGAGCCTGAGATGAAGTGATCGTGGCTGAGGACATTGGCAGGATCAGAGGAGGGTTGGTCATTGCTGCAGCACGGGGTGCTGAGGAGAGGGGATGGAAAACAGAGGAAAGAGCCCCGGGGGAGCAGGGGGAGGCTCATGAAGCAGCAAGAAAAGGAGCCCGAAGCAATCCAGTCAGGGTCCTTGCACTTTATATGCTCCTGTTCTTCTGGGACTTTGGGGAGCAGTAAAAGCAGAGCAGTTACTTGCTGTATTTAATGGGGCTGGGCTGTGTGTGTGATAATAAAGAATTTAGAACTAGGGAAAAAGCTGCTTTAGCTGTGGAGTGACTAATCAAACTCCACCAAAGACACAGGCACTTGGGAGTTGGTTACAGATATTTTATAGATTTAAAAGGATATCTCCTGCTTTAGAAATGCTTTTGCTTGATTATTCCTATTTTTTTTTCCCTAACTAAAGGATATTTGGGTTGATAGAAGAGCTCAAACGTAGAACCAGTAAAACTATTGCTGGCATATGTGACTATTTCAATATGCTGCTTCAAAATACAAGCAATGTACAAGTTATTGACTGCTGCTATTGATCCCAAAGCAGTTACCAAGTACCAGGCATTTTCAGATGCCAGATCCAATTATTGATATAAATTATAATGCAAGAGATGCAGTGCTGAGGGGGGGATTGGCTTTCAGAGAAGGACAGTTTGCAGGAGGAGGGAAGAAGACCAAGTAGAAAAATTAAAAAAGGCTTCCTGACTGTGGGTAAACAGTAACCACATTTTTTTTTTTTTTTTTGCCTGTTGGAGGCCTGGTTTTTAATCACCCCACAAGCAGTTTTCATTTCTGTAGTAAAATTGCTTGTGGTTCTATTTAATTTGTTTCTGCAGGAGCTAGCTTTGGTGAAGATCTCCCAGGAGCTGCCGGGCCTTTTAGCACAGCACGTACAGCCAGTCAATGAGAAACGATTCCCTACATGGGAAAAATTCCTCCAAACATTTCTTACTCAAGGTAAATAAGACTGCAAAGTCGCTGGGAAGTGTTAGAAGGAGTAATTATGCCATATTGTCTGCCATATTCTTGTTAGTCTTGGGCCCATTTAAATATTTATCTCCTTTTATTTCTCCATTATGCTTCAAATGTTCATTTACCAATGAATTATAGGCCACTGTTCTGTCATTCATTTGTCCTATCCAAGCTTTTAATCCATATCAGTTCTGGATTCTGAATCCATAAGCACCAACTCCTTAATCCCTGGGTTAACACCAAAGGCTGTCACATTTGGGGAAAGGTTTTGGGGAATTACAGCACGTGAGGTAAATGTGTGAATATTTAATATATAGATTTCTTTATGAAAGAGACAAGGATGAATCAAAGCCTTGAAGGTATTTTTCTTTTTAAATAACGCCACTTAACACATCTAGTGCCAATTTTATTACATAGCAGCTTATCCCAACAAATTGGCTGATGGCATTATATGCAATGAAAAGGCAAATCCAGAATGCCAATCATCTCCTGATGATTTTCCTATGGAAAACCATGCTGGAAATTGTTATTTCCGTGCCAAATTCCTCTTGTGGGTGAATGCCACAGGCAGACCTTTATCTAAGACCATTATATGGATGGGAGTCTTCAAGATGAGCTCACAGCAGGAGTTACCAACAAATCCCAACACTGCATTTCCCAGCTGCTCTGGGCCTGGCGTTGAGCTGGATTCACTCCTGCTCCCCCAGAGCCTGTTTCTCCAGTCAGCTGTGGGATTTATCCAGTTTGGAAGTGGGACTGAAAAGCCACTAATTGAACTCCTTTCTCCTCCAAGAGATCCATGATTCTGGCTCTGCTGCTCCCCTTCCACTGATTTATTTGCTGTATCTCCAACCCCCCCTGGAGCTGGTGGCTCCATCCTGTCACTGTTTGAGCACCAAAAAACAGCACAGATCAGAAGGCTAGAAAAGGTGAACTTTTATTTTTGAGATGTGACTCTCTTATATAGTATTTTACACAGACCAATTTGATTGGTGAAACAAAGGCAAACCTCTTCAATCACATTGATTAAAACAGAGGGACATCAAGGAAAGTCCCTCCTGTGAGAAAGAACGGATAAACGTAGGTACAGCTACAAAAACATTTCTCTTGTTTACAGAAAGTTTCTTGGGAAAAGAATTCCCCAAAAACCAAAACACTAAACCAGAGCTACGCCATCCTGTGCACTCTGAAGGGCAGCCCTTGTGGATTTGATTCCGAGATCATTCCTTTTCTAATTCCAGGTGGAGTGATCGAAGCCTTCCCGTCGTCGGCCAGCGTCACCAACCTGACGGTGGATCTGCTGATAGAGCCCACAGGGGAGGTGACACTGGTGTCCTCTGGAGATCAGCTCCACGCTGAGGGGCCCCTCAGGTCTTCAGGCACCACCATCCCGCAGCGTTCCGTGGATCCAGAGGTTCTCAAAGTTCTCTGCTTGAAAATCGGGGAGGCCTGTAAATCCAAAGGGGTGCTCGGCTACTTCTCCGTGGATTTTGTGGCTTTCAGCCACCCCCAAACGAGGGAGCAGCAGGTGAGTGGGGCAGGTTTGTTACCTCACCCTATCTCCCTGAGCCTGAGAAATTCCAAGTTTCCTACGGAACTCCAAAAAATATCAGGAGAAAGCTTTGCCCTTCGGAACAAACAGTTTCCAAACACTGAGGCACGTGAGCTGAGGAAAGCACGTGGGTATTTTAACAACATCAAATGTAGACCTGATGCATCTCCTTGTTTTTCACTCTCCTGGCATTGTTTTCTTCTGGAATCTTCACTGAGGACCTCAGTGTTTAGGATGTGTTTGACTGGAAAAGGGAACATCCCTGGATTTTAAGGCTGTGGGGAACTGGGGAACTTTCAGGGTTTTGGTAACTGACGGCACTGTAGGGTGGCTGTGGTGAACCACAGGATCAGAATAATCATGGAATCGTGGAGTTGTTTGGGTAGGAAGGAACCTTAAAAATAATCTCATTCCAGCCCCTCATTCTAACACCTTCCACTATCCCAGATTTCTCCAAACTCTCTCCAACTTGGATGTGGACACTTCCATGGATCCAGGGGCAGCCCCAGCTTCTCTGGGCACCCTGTGCCAGGGCCTCACCCTCACAGTAGTTTGTGAGCTCTGGAACTCAGATCCCAGTTATATTTGACTCCCAAAATGGATGTACACAGGCATTGTAATCAGAACTCTGGCTAAGCCATATTGGACAAGTTCCATGGAAAGTTGCTTCAAAATCATTAAGGGATGACGTTCTCACCCATGGAAGTCCACGGGAGTTTTGCCAATTGCTTCACTCAAGCCAGGAGGTCACTGAAATGCAGGAATGCTTCCTGGATTATTAAGGTTGTGACATTTCCTGGCACAAACAAGGACACATTAAATCATTTAGTGATTCTTGTGGCTTCTTAGAATTCCTCTCTGTTCTGTCTTGATTTTCTTCCCTTGTTCCCAGCTGATTTTTACCTTAACGTTTTCCTATGTTTATCAGCATGTACCACAACTTTAACATTATTTAAGCACAGGTTTTTAAATTTAACTGGATGTGGAGGCAATTAATGAGGCCATCTGTCTTGGGAGAGAGAGATCACACAAAGGCTTGTGTTCCTGAAAGCACCGTTTTTTTGGCAAACAAGAAATCCTATCAGACCCTTGGAACATTTCCTCACTCATTTCACAAATGTCCACTTGAATGCAGTAGGTGGGAGGCTCAGATGCATTTCCTGGAAGTACAGGACACTCAGGAATTCTTTCCAAGTGTGTGTTACAGAAAATATTTGTCTTTGGAGCACTAGGAGAAAAGGATGGATAAGGAGCAACGTGTATAAGCAGTTCAGTGGGAAGACAGAGCCTTGGCTGCCACGAGATCCAAGGGGCAGGGAAAGCTGGGACTCACAAAATTCCCTGTTTGCCTCAGGAATCTCTTTCCATCTCAGTTACACCCGTGCCTTGATCCTGAGGGGAAGGGAGATGGAGATGCTGTTTTCAGTGTCTGGGGGAAGAAGTGGAGAAGCATCACTTGGAGTGAATCCTTTCTGATTCCCGCTTCATTTTCCACGCTGATCATTCCAAGCAAAGCCCTCAGAGTGAAATCCTGCCCAGTGTTGGCTGTCAGATCCCAGCTGGGAGCTGCACCCAAATAAATCCACTGGGTTCAGTGGGAATATTTAAACACATCGACTTCCTTGCATAATAATTTGGAGAAGCAGGATCCTAAGCCACCTTTTCCATGGGTCTGATGGCTTTTGCACAGCCCCAGCCTTTTCCCAGCAGTGATGAGGCAACGCTGGATAAAGTGCTGGGGTTGGACAATTCCCACAGTGTCTGAAGGTCTCTCCAGACAGAACACAACACATTTTTTATGTGTTTTTATGCTATTTTCCAACAAGAGCCACGGTGTTGTCATCAACCATCTCCCAGCCCTATGTCCAGCAGGACAGACGAGCTGCAGAGCCCTAAAATCGAAGTTTTTGGGTGAGCCCCAGCCCATCCCAGCTGGGATCTCCAACCTATGTCCAGCAGGACAGACGAGCTACAGAGCCCTAAAATTGAAGTTTTTTGGGTGAGCCCCAGCCCATCCCAGCAGCTGCCACGAGATGGCAGCCGGGTGAGAGCCTGTCAGCGCCGCCCGAATCAATTCTCCTGCAGACTTTAAAAGTCGTAAAAGCCACTCTTTCCAACGCCTCAGTTGCATTAATATTTTACTAATTGACATTTTTACAGTATCACTCAAGCAGTTCTTTAAAAATAGCGCGGGTGCTCTTTACAATAACGCAGCCGTCGATACCAGCTGCAGATAAAACAGTTAAACGGGAGAGAGCCGAGCTGTAATTTAGTAACTCTTTAAGAATTTATGTTTCCTTCCCTTCTCAAGTTTACATTCTAAAGCTGAAGCGTTTTTATGGAAGCTGTAAAGAATTCCAGCATAATTGTGACTTTATTCACTGGAGATGTCTTCACCACGAAGCGCCGGCTCTGAAGCTGTGTGTGCCAAAGGAGAATCCCCTGGAAGCAAATATTTCCTTGGATAAACAGCCAGCAAGTCTTGCAGGATGTATTTCTAACACCTTTTTTGTCCATTGGTGGGATTCTGGGGAGTCTTAATCTGTTCTCTGCTTAGCTTGACCTAAAACAGGTCTTAAATCTAGCTAAAATCTTAACTACTGCCTCTACCTCCTACCTTTGAACTTTGAAAATCAAATATAATTCCTGGGCTGTTCTGTTCCAGTTTAATTTCTGAACATAAATTCTGAAAATCCCCACATTTCAGATGAAAACTCCTTGTGTTCTGCTAATTTTCCATGCAATCCTATCAGGATTTGACACCCCCAATCATAAATGTGAACAATTACATCCGTGCCCTTATTGAATATGTTCAGAAAATGAGGATGGGCTCAATAATAGATATTTGTTAATCTGCAGGATTTTGTCATTCTTTATTTAAACTTCACCTTTGCACAGGTCATCTCCTAAGAGCTCCTGATTTACTGGAGGAGATGATTTATCTGGTCAGACCCCTCATCCAGGCCCTGTGTTCTCCCATTTCTGTAGCAGCACAAAGGGGATTTAAAGGACATTTTTGTGTTTCCATGGCAAAAGGGAATCCCCTGCTAGGACAAAGCTGGAAAATCTTGTGCCATCTGATCCTTCTTCCTTTCTCCCCCACGTTAGGGATGTTCTGGGACACGTCCAGGGCAGGAGGGGACATGGCCACAATCAAAGTGTTCTCAGAGAGTCCTGAGCCAGGAAAACAATCCTTGGGGGTGATCCCAGCTGGCACCAAGGAGTGACCATTTGGCTGCTCTCTGTTCCAACAGGGGTGGTTCAGCCCCAGGCTCAGGGATGAAAGGAGGTGGACAGGTGGCTTCCAGCCATGTTTGCCTTCCTCCTATTCCTCCTCCTTCTCCTCCTCCCCCTCCCCACACCTCATATTGGAAAATGCAAAATACTACAATGACTTTACCTAAGGAGAACATGAAGCTTAAGGAGGTTTTGGAGCTCTCTGTAGTTACAGCAGGGGAGGGGATGGACACCTTCCTTCATCCCTTCCCTGTAGATCCAAACTCTTCATTTTGTAGGCAGCAGAAATTGGGCTGAGATGATGAAACCACATCCAAAAACTATTTAATCCCCTCTGGAAGCAAAGAGAAACTCCTTGAACCAATATTTGGTCAATCTCATGATTTCCAGCATAAAAGTTGCTCTGCTAAAAGCTTTTTCTGTTCTTGCCTGCTCTCCCAGCCCCTTCCTGGGCAAGCTGGAGCCATTCCCTGGAGCAGGGGATCCAGGAGAGCTCCTGTCCTTCCCAGAGCAGCTCCTGGGCTCGTGCCAGCGGGCACTGGAGCCAGGCTGGCATGCTGGGGCTTTGTTTAGGTGATGTGAAATGGATCACAGGAGTAATTAATGGGTTTTTCTCTACATCTGACATTAAAACAATGTCCCTTGCACGTGTTTTACTTGTAGGCACTGACCAGGATTTGGGGAGTAACTCCTGCACGACCGCCCCGCTCCTGGTAGGGTTTGTGTGAATCCCTGGGAAGGTGGAATGAATTTATCCACTGCTGATGGCTGCTTAGCTTTGCCAGGCTGCTTTTTTAATGTTTTATCTGCTGTTAAATCCTCAGCTCATCCCCTGCATTTTGCTCTGGGACTCACTTCAGTCGCAGGGATGTTTTTGCTTAACCTTTTATATGGCTCCCCTTCAGTCCAGCTTGCCTCCTGCAGCTCTGTTTGTGCTCAGCAAAGCTTCCAGGTGTGGATTTTGAGGTCAGGTGTAATATCAGGGTCTGGATTAAGAGCAAACACTTCCCTTGGAGCTAGTGAACAGCCCTCAGATATTCAAGATTTTCAGTCCCTGGTTGCCTTGTGCAGTTCTGCCCCTTCTTTCTGAAGGCAAAGTTTTAATTGAGAGCATAAAACCCAGCTCAGACAAGATCTAGGACATACTGACACAGATTTGTTGATAATATTTATCAAAATTAATGGAACGCTTCCACAATATGAATAGTTTATAATTATTATTTGGCTCGTTGAAAAGGTTAGCACACACTGGAAAAGGAGAAATGGACAGCAAAGTTCTTCCTGTCTTGCAGAAGTGATGATAAACAATAAATTATTGAAGAAAATTAAGTATTATAATTGGGGAACGTTCCCCTATTACTAAGTAAAGCCAGCCATTAGCATCCAATTTGCATTTTAGACCGTGCAGCAGGAAATATTTAAGTTGACAAATAGGATATTTAATACAGCAACAGATACTTGGCAGTTAGATATTAACAACTGTTACTGGGGTGATTTATTCCCCATTATCCAAAGGGCATTACTCTGTGCATATGATTCTGAAATTGACTCCAGTTTTCCAAGAGGCCTTGGCTGCCTGACCCCTTAATATCCTTATAATGAGTCCATTTACCATTCCAGGGCTGAGGCAAGTTGTTCACTGGGAGATTTGTTTTAAGGGGTCCTCTGCAGGGCAGATCTTGGGGTGTGGGGACATTGCTCACTGGCAGGGTAGGCACGGGGATTTTTTTAAGCTGGGAAAAACTCCTGGGAAAACCGAGCTCTGGTTATTGGGGTGGAGGAGCCTTGGAGAAGCAATCTGCAGTGCTTCCCTCAGCCTCATGAGTCCTCCCTGAAAGATTACTTCTGAAGAGCTCTGACTGTTCCTGTTTGGATGTGGTTTGTGGAATCACAGAATCCCAGAACGGTTTGGGTGGGAAGGACCCTAAAGCCGATCCAGTGCCACCCCTGCCATGGCAGGGACACCTCCCACTGTCCCAGGCTGCTCCAACCCTGTCCCACCTGGCCTTGGGCACTTCCAGGGATCCAGGGGCAGCCCCAGCTTCTCTGGGCACCCTGTGCCAGGGCCTCCCCACCCTCACAGCCAGGAATTCCTTCCTCACATCTTCATCACTGCCAACCCTGCTCCAGCACAAGGAAACCAAAAGCAGGAATGCCAACACACAGGACAAAAAAATGCAGAGATGTTCCTTCACAATTGCTGAATTTTACTCGTCTTGTTGTTCTTTTTAATTTATTTGAATGCCCCTCTTTGTTTTGATTAGGTGTGGGCAACAGACCTTGACCTTTGCTACAGTGACCAGCTGGCCCTGACTCAGCTCCTGAGGTACATGACAGATGGAAATCTGGATTGTGGCTCCAGCCGCCTGCAAGGACCTCTGGGATCAAAGGAAAGCAAAAACCAACAGGTTCAGCAAGAGGGGACAAAACCAGTAAGCACTGATGTGTTCCCGAATACAATCATTCATGGAACTACCAATTCATCTCTTCTAGAGGAGCTGAATCTGCTCCCTTCAGGTTTTAAGCTGCTGCTTTTGGATTTTACCAGGTTCATGAAGTCATGGGATAACAGCACAGTGGGAGTTCAAGTGGAACAATCCCAGCCCCGGCAGTGTCCAAGGGCAGGTTGGACAGGGCTTGGAGCAGCCTGGGACAGAGGGATGTGTCCCTGCCCATGGCAAAGGGTGGGATGGGATGAGCTTTAAGGTCCCTTCCCACCCAAATATTTTGGGATTCTATAAAATAGGAAGAAAGGTCTTTAGAAAAGTCAGCGTAAGAAGTGTGTGTCTGTGTACATACACATCTGGATAGAAAACAAAAGCTGTTTGCCATATTTTGACAGAAGATTCACAGCTCCTTTTTTTTCCATCCACAGAGGAGGGAATGTATCACCATTCCAAAAATGTCATGGAGCTGTAATTTAGAGGTTAACGAGCTCTTGATCCATTGTTCTCGTCAAACAACCACTTTTAGTCGGAGAGAAATAAATTGGATCTGATTAGTCCCAGTAGTCCAAGTTTTAGAAACGAAAAGTAATCAAGTAGCAACTTTTTTTTTAATTAAAATTCTGTCAGAATTAACATAAATTGTCATTATATGCTTTATTTTTAATTCTTTCTGTATTTCTGAGATTTTTATCTCCTGAAGAGTTAACTACAAGACTGCAGTCTCCCAGGAAAAGAGGAAAAGAAACAAACCAAGAGACAAATGTTTTTACTGCACATGATCTGTAATGAATGATTAAGTAAAACACTTTGTGTAAAATTATGATGTTAATAATGATTCTGTCCCTTTTAATTTATTAGATATTCTCCATGCTGGTAGGGTTGATTTTGATAAAACGGAGCAGCCCCGGAGTTTGTGTGAGGATTTTATTTTTAGAACTCCTTCTTTGAAAGAACAAATTTCCTAGATACTGCTGCTCCTGTAATTATGTACAAAACCAATCACTCATTATAGTTAGGATACATTATCTTCTAGACAGATGAGGCTAAATAAGCAACACATTAATAATTCATCCTGCAGTTCATTATGCATGTGTATGCATGCTTTGTAGCTGAAATAAGCACCTCATCAACCTGATGCCAACCCTTAAACAATAGTTCTGTGTTATTGCAGCCACATTCAAGTTTACGCTTGTTAAACTGCTGCTTGGATTATTTTATCAAGCATTCATTTATTTGTGGTCTCCTACTGCAGAGAAACAGATTTTGGGAGCTCCTTTTTTAAGTTAATGACTTGAGCAATGGGTGTTATTAATTCTCAGAATATTATAAACATGATTAATTTTCAGGCAGAGATGTATTAGATCAGGATTTCAGCTATGTCAACTTAAATGAGTCAATGTCAAAACAAATATCATTTTAGGGGAAATACTGTAAATTACAGGCTTTGATGTGCAGTGTCCCTGCTCTCAGGGAACAGTCCAGCATTAAAAATAACACCAGGAAAGCCCTGGTTTAGAACAGCTCTGCTCAGAGCTCCTCAAAGCAACATCTCTGTTCTGGCCTGAGCACTGGTGAGGGTTTAAATTTGATGCAGCACAGACCTTTATCCAAAGGGGAGAGAGGGCAGGGTCAGGTGGGATATTGGGAATAAATCCCTCCCTGGGAGGGTGGGGAGGCCCTGGCACAGGGTGCCCAGAGAAGCTACGAAAACACCAAAATGTGGTTCATAAAGAGCAGTTCTGTGGATTTGATCTATCATACAGGGGTTTGTGGAAATGTCTGTCCAGCAGAGCCTGTGAGGAGCAGGAATTCCTCCAAATGGAGCCTTAATCCACACTGAGTTCACTGGCAAAAAGCCATTTATGGAATCACAGAGTCCCAGGATGGTTTGGGTTGGGAGGGAACTTTAATCTTATCCCACTTCACCCTAACTTCCACCATCCCAGGCTGCTCCAAGCCCTGTCCAACCTGGCCTTGGACACTTCCAGGGATCCAGGGGCAGCCACAGCTTCTCTGGAAAATCCATTCCAGGATCTCCCCACCCTCACAGGAGAACAATTTCTTCCCAATATCCCACCTAACCTCACCCTCTACCAGTTTGAACCCATTCCCCCTTGTCCTGTCCCTCCATCCCTTGTGAAAAGTCGGTAATTTAGCATTTAGATGTTGGGTTCTGATATAAACTGGTGTGAAAATGAGGAATCCTGGGTTGTTCTCTGCAGCCTGCCCCAGGCAGCCCCCGGTGTGCCGTGGCCAGCAGCCAGCTGAGGCATTCCAGCCTCTCAGGGATCTCCTACAACCTTCTCCTCCACACTTGTGAGGCTCGTGGGGTTGGATTTGACCTCCAGGTATGAACAGGAAAGATGAGAAAATGTGACCTTTGTTCTGCAGAATTTTCCTTTGTTAATTCTTTTATGATAAAACCACTTCTAGCAATGTAAATCATAAATCATGGAGTTGTTAGGGTTGAAAAATACTTTTGAGATCATCCAGCCATCAATCCACTACCCCCATGTTCACCACTAAACCGTGTCCTCAAGTGCCACATACACCTATTTTTCTTTCAATTTAAGTATGTGTAAGACTTTTAGGGGTTAACCTGCTTCTTGATAAAAATAACTGTAAGGAGATAATTTTTAAGATAATTTTGATCATCTCTTACTGCTTTGAAATCCAAATATTTGCTGTGGAATAGACTCTGCTGTATTTATTGTATTCTGTACAATAAGAGCAATAATCTATTTAAACTGAGCACTAATTCCTTACACACAGTTCCAAACCAGCCCTTCTTAGTTTGGGTGTGTATTTACTGTAACACATTTATTACAATTACCACTATTTTAGGAATAAATAAAGCAATTTGGTCTTAATTAACAGGAAAAAGAGGGAACGGTTTTTGTGCTGTATGAAGACCAGAAGCGACACAGCCTGGGAATGGTGTAAGTGTGGGATATCCCTAAGCCAGGGTGACAAAGAGCCGGGGACACTCTGGGACACAGACTGGGAATGATTTCAGTGTGGACTGTCCCTAACAGGGTGACAAAGAGCTGGGGACACTCTGGGACACAGATTGGGAATGATGTGAGTGTGGACTGTCCCTACCAGGGTGACAAAGAGCCGGGGACACTCTGGGACACAGACTGGGAATGATTTCAGTGTGGACTGTCCCTAACAGGGTGACAAAGAGCTGAGGACACTCTGGGAGACAGATTGGGCATGATCTAAGTATGGACTGTCCCTACCAGGGTGACAAAGAGCTGGGGACACTCTGGGACACAGATTGGGAAGGATGTGAGTGTGGACTGTCCCTAATCCCAGGGTGACACTCTGGGACCCAGATTGGGAATGATTTCAGTGTGGGCTGTCCCTAACCCAGGGTGACAAAGAGCTGGGGACACTCTGGGACACAGATTGGGAATGATTTCAGTGTGGACTGTCCCTAACAGGGCGACAAAGAGCTGGGGACACTGGGTGTGCAAAGAGTGACACTGGGGCAGCTCTGCCAAAGGCCAGGGAGGGAATGAACAGCCTGAACACCTGACTGTCACCTCCTGCTCGCAGAATTGCCCTGACTTCTCCCAAGATTGGCCTTTGGGAGAGTTTTAGGTTGGTTTTTTAAGCATTTCAGTCATAAAAGAAGGCCAGGAATGTGCTGAGCCCAAGGGCTGGTAGCACTGCAGGCTCGGGAGCTGCTGGAATTGGCTTCAGGAGAGCTGCATTCCCTGTCAGGAGCAATCTCTCCCTTGGATTAGCACAGGCTTACTCTTACAGGCAACATTATTAAAAACCTGACTTCCACCAGGCAAAGGAGGGTGAAGTTTAATGCCTTTTTATATTGTTCTTGCCCAAGTTTCCTGCCAAAATAGGATGTAATAAGTGAGGAGCTGAAGCGTTCTGCTCTCAGCCTGTTCTGTATTCCTTTGATGCTGCAGCTATTTCATTAATGACCTGGATAACAAAACAGCTTCTTCAAGTGCTGGATGTGCCTGCAAGTGTTCTGGAGGGCAGGAATAGAATTCAAAATGATCTCCACAAATTGAAGGAACAATATGAGAAATAGAATTAGGTTGGGTTGGAACTAGGTGGAAGAAATTACATTTAGAGAGCAGTAATGAACATGAGGAACAAGGAGGTTTTGGGAACAGGATCTGTGACTCAAACGATGTCATGATCCTGTGGAAAAAGGTTAACAGTGTATCCTGAGAGATGCTGGAAGAAATCCTGCTGTTCTGTGAGAGGGAGGCAATGAAAATGTCTAGAGCTCTGGAGAGCATGACTGACATGGAAAGAATACAGGGGAGAGGTAGGGCAGAAATGGGATCTGCTAACGATCTCCCAGCACAGAAAAAGCTTCTGCAGGAAGGAAAAATCTGATTTTTTGGTAGCAGGACAAGAAGAAATAAACTCAACTTACAGCAAAGAGGATTCCTGTTGTCTGCCATCACATTTTCAGTGCAATTTCATAGCCTTAATTGGGAAATATTTTCAAGATTGTAGGAGCTGGAGTTTATAAAGTAACTGAAATACCTGAAACATCTCTCAGAATTACCCGTTTTATTCCATCAGAGATCTGTGGTCGATTCCAGTAAATGAGGCACATTCATCCTCAGTGTAATTCCCTGTTCCACAAGGTATGGAGGGTCTGTATGGACCACTGGGAAACCAAAGCCTCAAAAGCTGCAACCATCTTAAGAAATGTTGATCCTGCTGAAATTTCTTTCCCAATTTTAGGCTGAAGCAACAGTTTTCCCCAACTAATGTGGGTATTCCAAGTGTTCTGCTGCCTCAGTCCTACCTCAGCAGTCACCTTTTACTCGGAGTTGCTGAAACCTCTCTGCTTACTTCTGCGAAGTTGATTAATAAAAATTATTTATTGCACAAATCCTTTCCGTTGACAAGTTAAAATGGAGCCTCATCTTTCATATCTCCCTGAAGATTTTCACCTTGTGAGATTGAAAATCCTCATTAAATTCCAGCACCAGGCAGGCACAAATGAGGGGGCGATTGTTTTTAAGCATGCGAAGGGAATCATTGGTAAACTCATTTGTTTGGATATCATTAACAGAACAATTGGAGAGGATCTCCAGGGGGTCCTCCTGACCTTTGCTCGCAATCTCTTCATCATCCATCAAGAAATATCAGCACCTAATATGCAAGGCGAGACCAATTTTAAGGTGAGGTGTTAATTAACTAACGATCCTGGTTAATTTCGGTACAAGGCCTGCAAATACCTCATGCTGGATCATAAACAAGTGCTAAACCATTCCTTTTTTATCACTGGCTGTGTGTGGTTTACAGTGTCTGGGTCAGTGTAGTCGGTCTCCCACGGAACCCGTTAGTTAAATTTAAGTTTGAAACTTTTTCTTTGAAAAGAGACATCCTCGAGCGTGAAATTATTTGTAATCTAATGCTCCTGAGTGTCCTTTGGAAGAGCAAAGGAGCTGTTGGCACTGCCTCACACAGTTCTGTCACAATTGCCTGCTTTATTTTAAAGGAGCACCATCAAGGTAAGAATCTTAAATTAGAAACAAATTTCTCAGTTGATAATAACTGCTCGGATTATTAACACTGATTTCTTTTAAGCAGGCAGCCGCTAATCCATTCGTTCCCATCCCTCACCCCGCCGTCCATTTCCCGAGTGGATTTTGTTCCCAAATTTTCTCTGCCCTTTGAATGTGCCCATCCCGGGGTGGAGGGGGGGAGGACAAAGCCCAGGGACCGCTCACCCTGGGGAGGTTCCCCCACCTCGCTGCCCGAGGAGCCAGGAAAGCAATCGTGAATTGTGAAAAACGAGGTTCACT
>VYZR01018055.1:31604-56866 GCA_013400675.1 Oxylabes madagascariensis | reverse complement strand
GCGATATTTGTGCGTGATAAGGAACCAGCATAGGAAACAGCTCCGGGTAAAACCAGTTCCACCACTGCCCCTCCTCTCCCAATCCTCTTGCCTTACCATTCTGTTGGGAAGGCTTTTTATTCTGTGCTCCTAAACCTTCTTAATTAACTGTGAAGTCATCCACATTTCTCTTTNTGATACAATTGAAATACTGCACTGAACTGCAGGAAACATAAGGGGGTGTGACACATCTTATGCAGTGAAACACAAAATAGAAAATACAGCATATTGTTTAGGACAGGCTAATCAATGTAACAATCAAAATATAATTTTTGCTCATTTTCATAGACAAAATCGGAATCATTGCTTTCTACGGATGATTAAAAGAAGAAGCTAGACCTTGACACGCCATCATATGCAAAAACTAGTACTTGTTATTTATATACAAATTGTATATATACGTATATATGTATGAGAATTCCAGCAAGATCAAACCAAAGAAACTCATTGTTCATCACTACCCATCCACATCCCCAGCCTGTTCCTCACCTATCCTGAAACCTCCATGTGAAAAAAACCCCACATGGGTATGTGTTCATATTCACAAAACCCAGTACCGCTTTATCTGACTCATCCATATGGATGCAGACTGCAAGAAACCATAAGCATGAAACTCCATAATTTCCTGTGTTTTAATATGAAATTATACAAACATTTTAATATAGACTTTAAGTTTTCCACCATGTAAAAGGGGATGTAGTTACAGTTTTATGCCTTCAGGGGTGCTTTCATGCTGAACTTAATCTCCACCGAACAAATATCATCACTGCAGCGGCCCAAAGTGACAGAGGCTGCTGTTGTCCCAGGTGATGAGAGTGGGCACTTGCAAGCCCTGTCCCACCTGCATCACCAACGAGGACTCGAAGAGCAGCTCACCTACTCTTCAAGAAGACTCCTGCCTTACTGAGAATCCCAGGAGAAGAGGCAGCAAAAGCCTCAAGCCGGAGAGAAAGGGAACAGAACATAGCAAAGCACAGCATTGCACAGCTGCAGGTGGGCTGGGAACAGCACAGCGTGACCTTGGACATCAGCTTGCTGCTCATGGTAGAACATGCTCCTGGTGTCAGCATTCTCCTGAAAATTTGGTGGAAGAGTCAAGGTTTCCAGTCCAACTCAGGGTGGCAATGATGATTTTTGTTTGCTTTTCCTTTAAGTGAGGATAAACATGAGGTATTTGTCTATTTTGCAGGTTTCTTCCCTCTGTACCTCACCCTCCCCTTTTGTGAAGGACAGAAACCAGCTGCAAGAAATACGAATGATTCAAAGCCTTTGAAAAAAAGGAATCTCTCACAAGGAATATATTCAGCATATTGTGACCATCTGCACCTGCAGCTGGACAATGAGGAATGGGGAAACACTGTGGTATTTAATACATTATAGCCAAAATAAGCTTGTACTTCTCTCATGACTTCCAGAAGAAAGCTTCCGGGCAGAACCCCGGAAGGCAGACTGCACTTTGCAGCAGGACAAAAGCTGTTTGTAACACTCATCAATTAGCTACAGAAGGATAATGCCAGCTGTTCATGAAAAAATGGAAATGGGAAATTTATAGAACTTTTGAGACATAAACAAGAACAATATTTAGATCTGATAAGAGTGTATCAGATCTGACAATTCATAATGCTGAGTTAACTTATTTTACACAGCCTGGGAGGTTATCAAAAAAGCACATCTTGAGAAAGTTCTTTCAAAATCACAGACCCAGATATTGCAACTGTGATGACAGCATCCACTTTATGTACAGAAGGAACCAGAACAGATAGGGAGAAAGACACTGCAACATTTTATTATGATTATTTTATTTTTTTAATCTTCAAAGTTTTCTGCCTCAAGACAGGAATGCATGATAGATAGAAATGGCTCAAACATCTTCACATGAAACACTCTTAATCATAATTCATTCACAATTATTTTTCTAAAACATCTACAGTTACATAATCCCATTTCCATCCATTATCACAGATTTAATTATTTGTTAAACAGTAGTTGCCAGCATTGAAAGCTGTAAGGCTTTTTTTGCATATTAGTAGAGTCTTCTGAACTACACAAGAATATCACAACTCTAACTCTCACTTACATGGCAACCCCAGGTGACAGATTTTCCAAAGAGAAATGTGTTGCTTATGTGGAGTTCATAAAAATGACAGAGATCTCTCTGTGCCTTGTTAGCTCTACTATCCTTTCTCCTTTACTAAGATTATTTTCTAAACCTACAGCATATTCCTCATTTGTAACCAAGAACTTTGATGAGCTGATGAACTTTATCTTCCACTGCTGCTATTTGGCAAATTTGCAAGTCAGGCATACTAGAGCTCTCCAGTAAAACTCTATGTACAGAGCACAGTTTAAACAGATGGGTTGCTTGGAATCCATATCTCCCTCCATCTGAAGGGAACTACTTTGAGGTTCTCTGGAACTGTTGTAAACAAGAGGATATTTTTTTCTCTATATATATATGTGTGTATATATATATTTATATATTTTATATATAAATGTTCTAAATGTCCTTTGGGAGTCCATTTGTTTTTATCTTTCCAAATGATGACTAAATACCTGATCTGTAGCATTTCTCCTGAGAAGATACTAGTAAGGGAATGACAGTTTTGATGCACTTTGGAATGGCACAATCACGTAAACGTTTGCACAATTAAGACTTATGAACTCATCCAAAGTTTCTAAACATGATATTCTAACTAAGAACTAAAATACCAGCACAATGCAGCAAGTTAAAAAAGAAAATTCTATGTAATCAAAATATAAACAAGTACATAGGAAATGGGTATCTGCCAGTAAATCTATATCTTTTTTAAAGTAGGAAATGTATGCACTTAAGAAAAAAATGTAGCTATCTGACAAACTTCGTAAAAAAAGTACTTTTCAAATGCATAACAAATGCCAAGATATCCTGTAACTGGCCGGGTATAGCCACATCAGAGCTGCATGGCTTAGAGCAACCCAGGGAGGGGTGGGGCGGAAATAAAATCACAAAAACAATAGATCAGCAAGTCTAGGGAAAACAACAAAAAAAATCACATCATCATCATCATCATCATCATCATCATCTAAATTACTGTATGCTTATATCACAACTGCTAAAGGAACCAATGGGAAAAACAGAAAGTAGAGATTGCAGTTTAATGATTTTTAAGAATTGTCTCTAAAAATTCAGAAGAAAAAAATATCAACTTCCTAATTCTAAGCACCAATTTAATAATTTAAGTTAACTGTATTTATATTTTTCATACTAGTAGGGATGGAGCAAGTTCTGCTTGAAGGTTTAAAGTTTAACTCTGGAGCCCATCTGACTTCTGTGTTCTTGTCATGCTTCCTCTGCTGCTCACATCAAAGTCACTGTAAAAGATTCTCTCAAGTTTCCAACTCTCTAGGCAAGCAATTCTTTGAAGAGACAATTATGTCCTATAGTTTAAGTAAACTTTCAGGTCATGAAAGGTGAAAAACGCCAGTATTTGGTTAGTCTGCTAGTTAAGAGTCCATGAAAATGGAACAGCTGAGACTGTTCCTCGATAGGATTTGCCTTAGAACTAGCAGCACCCAGGGCAGACCAACTTTGAACACATCCAGACTCCATGAGGAATTAGTAGTGTGTTAGAAAATTGCATATGTGTTAGATCAAGAAGGCATCGCCATACATGTGGCATTGTTACATTATTTTTCCTCTATTTTTCTCAAGAAAAAACAAAGGAAAACAGCCCTACAAAGAGCTTTTTGGTTGGTTTTTTCATTCTGTTTGTCTTTGCACCTGGGAAAGCAGCACAGTGCTTCCCAGCTGGAACAGCTCAGTGCTTCCCATCAGCTCAGTTCTTCTAGAAAGCACTTTCACATAGTTAAGGTGGTCTGCTTCAGCTAATTCTCAGAGCTATATCCTTTTTTCCAGTATGTATTTCATGCCACTTCCTGACAGCAATTTCAGAACTGAAATGGATCTATGGTAATGTCCACTACTAACTGTGACCAGACCTTGTTACAGACCATCAAGCCAGGCCCTTGGGATGGTTCCACACATTGAACTGAAGCTCAGACGAAAAATCTCACTGAAACTCAAAATCTGGAGTGGTCATGAATCTCAGCTACTCTTCTCTACTTGAACCCTCACCCTTGTAATGAAAGCACGCACACCAAGGGAAAATAACAACCGCCCAAGCTGGGAGCATTAAGACACCGGTGAGTTATCCTGCTGCTCTTCCGTGACCGTGGACTCGCTGTGCTCCTCGCTCAGCTCGTTGGAGGGCTCCTCGTAGCTCGGCTCGGCGGGATCCAGGCTGCTTCCCTCGCTTTGCTCCTCGCTGTGCTCCTCGCTGGCCTCCGCAGACTGCTCCAAGTTGCTCTCCAAGGAAGCTGGAGAGCTGCCAGTTACGCTCTCATTTTGGTTCATTTCGTTAAAAGGCTGTGGGAGATGTGCAGGAGGCTGCGCTGCGTTTTCACTGGCAGGGATGGGCACTTTGGTGGCACTGATATCCAGGACAATGTCATTTGGTGGCAGAGTTACCTTCTCCACAAGTTTCCACTGAATAATACTCGTGTCTTTCCCTCCAGTTGAAATCAAGTGACCATCGCTGTGAGTGAAGCTGACGTTTGTCACATGACTACTGTGAGCACTGTATTTGTGACTGGGGGCCTATTGAAAACAAGCAGAAAGATAAATCTTGACTAGAAGAGCACGTGATACGGAAGTTTAAAACTAGTATTTTTGCTTAGCCCTTCAAGAGAGATCTTAGTTCACAAAAGAGTAAAGAATTATATTTATATTACATTTCCCACCCCAATACTTCCTCTCTTCTTTGAACCTTGGAACAGATTTAGATCTTTATAGAAAAAGTAATGGACCTAACACTAAGGCCAGCAAACACAAAGCATCAGGCCTCACCTCCAGAATTTAAGGATAACTATTGACACTTTCCTTTTAGGTATATTGTTTTATAATTATATTGTTTTACAGTTTCTATTTTATATGTAAAATTAATGGGGGCTCTTGGATATAAAAGAAGTATTTGCCTGCCAGGCTCCAGAACAACTACGCTGGAAGCAAGGAAAGCTTCAGGCAATGTAAACAAGCACATGGACTACACTGGTCTAGACTTACCTTTGGCTTGGAACAGGGATACTGAAAGAGATGGACCTTACAAAAATCATCAGCCACTGCTATCACTTTTCGGTTATGGGATCTGACAAGGGCATTTATGTCTGTCCCATCTGATCCTTCAGGCCAAACTCCTAGGAAAGAGAGCAGAAAATGTTCAGCAATGGTGGTTTTGGAAACGAATCAACAGACAATTCATGAACAAAAATAAAATCTGTAAAGCTCTGAGAAAAGGCAAGATGAACAAAGGGTAAGACAGAAATTCAGCTGGAAAATGGAATGTGCATTGCATTAAATGTCATTAATATTTTGCTAGTCTAAATGCTGCTCCCCCCACCCTGTTCTCTCAAATCCTCAGTTTCAGCCAGGATAACATCTTGGGCTTAACATTTGTTTTCTGTTCAAAACCTCAGTCTTGTTTAAACCTTTTCTTTAGATTAAGCTTGCTGTTAAAACTGGTAACTCTTAATACTGTCATCCATGCACAGATATTTTAAAATCAACAGCGATGCTGGAGCACAGGGCAAACCCAGGTACTGTCCATTGTGGTCCTACTGGTTTCTTCTCTAGTTTAATTTATTTGACTTTTTGTATTTTAAATCTTAGTATCTGTGTAACTCAAAGAAGACAACTGATTGATGACACACTGCACAGAAACCCAGCCTGTGCAAGTTTCATAGATGTAAGTGCTGTCAAGTGCTTAAGTACAATTCAATATAGTTTTAAGTCAAAAGAGTGACACAGATACATCTAGACAAAAGAATAACATTTCCTAGCTGAAAAACACTGATCAAATTTGGGATGGGGGAGACTCTAAACAAAATTTTTTTACCAAAACATAAAGACATTTGATATTCCCATAATAAAACAGACAATTCACGACGCAAGGAAAGCTGAACAAAATGTAAGCAAGGGATTATAAGATATTAATATATGCCAAAAGTACCATGTTTTTAAGACCAGACATGGGTTTCTGATTAGGTCTAGAAGTTAGGAGGAACTTTCCCCCCTCAAATTTCACCCCCACCCCGAAAAACCGTGTATCCAATTGACCAAGAGAGCTGTTGATTACTAGATATGAAAATATCTTCTTCCTCCCTTACAGCCACTGACTCAATAAAATAAAAACCATATGCTGTCTACTGTTTTATACAGCACAAAAAGCCAACTCAGAATTGCCTTATCTTCTTGTTTTTAAGCAAAATGTCAAAGAGCGTTTAACTTTAAAGCTGTTTTTTCCCATTCTTCAGTGGGTGGAGTAAGAACTTTATTTTCTCTGAAGAATAACAAAGGCAGCTTGTTAAATTTGTTACAATGCCAATATGCTACATTGTAGGTAATTTACTAAATAAAGACATTAAGTGCTAAGGAAAGCATTCAGAAACATTTTAGTGTTCTCACATCAATGAAATCAAAGCGGAAAATATATACTATTTAAGAATTTTCAAGTAGTTCAACATGAATGAATTTTACCTTTCCTCAGTCATTCTATATATGATATACTGTTATCACGTGGGAGTAATAAATGCCTGAAGTTTCAGCTACCACCTTAGGCAGACTATGACAAAGAACTATGCAATTTCCTTTTCTTTTTAATTTCCTCCTTTTTAATTTAAGATTAAAAGGACTAATATTCAAGATTGAAGCCTTTATTAAATATCTTTTATGTTCACGAAGTCCTTTAGCAGCTCCAAAGGTAAGACAACCCTTTGTCATAGGACAGCAGGATTTGCTTTCAATGCATCAGGCAAAGATAAAAAATCCAAGACATTAATATGACTGAGTCTTGAGTTCTTAATATAACTGCAAAAATTCTTAACAACCGTAAAAAACAACAAAACCCCCAAAATAATAATACTTTATTATAAGGCATGACAGCAGCACTTCAATTTTCATAAATTCTGCTAGACAGCTGTGGGAAATGTGCAGCAAACCCGGGAGTGACTTCAAGTGTTTGGGGTGCAGAGTGATGATACTGCTGAGCCAATAGCAATAGCAACTGCCAAAAGGAGGGATGTTACTCTCACCCAAACCACACATTTCCATCCTGTTCCTTCTGCTGACAACAGTGCCATGCCTGATCCTATGGCACACTACCCACAGAGCTGAATTGTAAAACACATGCCCACAAAAGCCCAAATCCCACAAACTTAACCCTCTCTCCTGAACATCAGTGAGCTGCCTCTGGCTCGCTTGGATCCCTGAGCCAGCTGACCCTTGGGAGACTAAAGACAGATTAGCAAATATCTGATAGGTTGGCTTAGTTGCACTCTCTGATTTAATAGGAAAATACTTGCCTTTATTTGAGGTCAAACCATAATTTTAAGATTCTGCAAAGGATGTCAGACTAGTAGACAGTATAAAACCAGGGCGTGATGAATCTTGGCTAGGAAGTTTAAATATATTCTGTTCTGCCCCAGAATACATCACATTATCTGCTTTGTATATCTCATTCCCAGGCCCTCTGGCACACGGAAGAGTTTGAGAGCAGTTGAAACTAATTAAACTTAATTCAGAGTGGTTGAAGTTTGCATTAATCCAAAAGAAAATGCAGACAGGATCAGGAGACAGCCACTTCTAAAAGCCATAAGTAAAATGGTTTCTCAGAACAGTGGTTATGGGAGCTGCTCATGTCCAGCCTGGCCCCAGTCACTAATAACAGCTTCTACCTAACAGCTGTTAAAAAGACTAAGCCAGATGTGGTCTAGAATTGAAACCAAATTCTTTCTGCACTCCCACATCTCACCTCCTTAGGTCAGGAGTAAAGGACACTTCTGGGAAAGCCCTGGGATTCAGAGAGCTGCTGCCCTTATTTTGTCTGCTCTACCACCAAATGTAGTGGTAAAAGTTCAGTAGTAACAGAGCCTGCTACCTCCATGTTCCTTGGTAGATTTAAGTACTCTGCAAAAAAATGTAAAGTGTTTCAGCTCCAAGCCTGTTCCAGAAGGAATATACAGCCTTTAGAAAGTGTTTGCTTGCTCCTGGGGAAAGACATCATATTAGCATCAGAGTTTTGCTTTTCACTTTCTGTGCATCTGCTGATACTCCATTTTAAAAAAGGCTTTTGTGCTGCATTATTGTTTCAGTCACAGTAGCAAAGCCAGTGAGGACAAGACTGCTGTGGTCCAATTTCTTGTCAACTTAGGCTTATATGAGCAGAGTATCAGGAGATGCTTCTACTTCTTCCAGCTAGATTGAATAAAAACACCTACAAATACACAATCTGGTTCACAGTTCTCAGGCTAATGGAAGTTGGTATTTTCATCAAACTAGCAATAAGCTAGTATTCAGTAAGGTGAACAGTATTTGCCTTTAGAAAGAGCATGCTCCTGTTTATTTCTGCTACCTACCAAGCTCCAAAAAATCAGAAGTATTTATTCTATCAACTTCCTTCTCTGATCCTTTTATTTTTCCTATTCTGTCTCAGATCTTTGGTATCCAAGAAGAAAATCATACCTGGTTATTAAGCACCAAATGCCCTCCACCCAACCAATATGCCACACAAGTGTGTCAATGCCCTCACACCAACTTCAATCCTTTGAGGCTACTTGCTCGTTAAGCACGACAGCCCTTAAATACACACGAGAGGTATCAGAAGCTACAGAAAGGACTCACACTTCACTGATTTTCTTCTATCCTGCATGTAAACTGGTATTCAAAGTTGGCCTCCTAGTAGCTATGAAGAGAAGATTTGTAGATCTAATCCTCACCACTAAAGAATTAGCTGATTTATTTGCTTTTGGTATTTCCACCATGAAGAACAGAGGCAGGTGCCTGATCTCAGTGGTGGCAGAGAGATGTTCAGCACTCTGCTCACACAACTTCATTGGGAGGCTGAACCTCACTTTTATACCGCTCACAGAGGGGCTCCTCATTTATCGCCAACAGAGCTGCCTATAACAAAAGCAATTTGAACTGTTTTGGACTGCCACAGTCTAAAATGGTACTATTAAAAGCAGATCTGTCAGCTTTTTAAAATTGTTTTTGTATATTTTAAAAATAAACTACTAGGTAAAAAAATCTGTTTACTCTTTAAAGCATTTTTATTCTTTACAAACAGAGAATATTACTCACCTTTGACTACAGGTATCAAAGTGCTGTCATAATTTTAATTTATGAACTATAACCTACACTCATAACACTCTTGTTCCTGCCCCAAAACAAGGTAAACACAGGAGAATGCACATGTGCCACATGAGCACTTTGAAATATAAACCTTTTGCTTCAATGCCTCCATAATCGGTAGCCTAAAATGAGTGGGAGAGTCAACCCCCAAACTTCAAGAACTTAATAGAAATCAATTGTACACTGTCTATAGAACACTTGGTGCACTTTAACACAGATAAATACTGTGGTCAGTCACTTTGGTCTGTGATCTCAGCACCATCCCTTAACAATCATTAACAGCGTACTTTCAATGACAAATTGGAGCGAACAAAAACACAAATCACAGTGTTAGCAGCTTAAAAGCAAGTTAAACGGTGCTTACTTACCAAACACCTGGAAGCCTAGCACACAAGTGTACGTTGTCCAATCTATATCCTTACAGTCAGAACGATTCCTGATTAGCTTACAGCCACTTGGAATGTCCCCTGTAAAAAAACGTGAACAATGAGTTACGCAATGCAAAATTATATTTCCATAGGTGCTCTCTGAAGAGATGCTAATGCAGTAAATAAATGTATCCTAAATCCAATCTGGAATTAAATTACAGAGGCAAAGACAGACTTGCACCTTTATCAAATTCCAGATACTTGAAGATTTACTTGGTTTTTATGAGTCATATTTAGTTCTCATTTCCTTCTTCTGATATCATAACCTCAAAAACACTTCCCTGCAACTTGAGTACCCTGCTACTAACTCTAAAACATGCTTTAACAGCATCTGTAATATAATAATTTCTTCTTCCTACCAACTCCACTGATGTGCTAAAATTCAAAAAAAATCATTCAGGAAGCTGTGCTTTTAAAACAGTGAGCAACTACTGCCAGAGAAGCCTTAGACTGCTTTACAACTTTTAACTAGAAAAGGAAAGATTGTCTTGCAATACAACAAGACAGTAATAATGGCTAATGGTTCTTTTCTTCCTTATACATGAAATTATAAGCACCAACACTTCCTTTTGACAGACTGCACTATCTAGATTTGAAACCTAAGTTGTGACAGGCAGAAAAAATATGTTAAGGTGACAGACATTAAAACTGTTGGCTATTCTTGCCTGTAAAGGGAAAAAACTACAAACAATCCTCTTGGATCCAGTTAAAGTCATAGGAAGACAAGAAAAAAAAAATCCAATTTTAAAACAGACTGATACGCACTACTGATGTTGAACTTCTGGCATAATCACTATGTGTTATATTCATGGTTTTACATATTATAAAAAGACAAAAATAAAACTGAAAACATTATTACCACTAACTCATTAAAGCAGTATTACTGCTTTTCTCAGTTTTCACCACCACCAGCCAAGATGAAGTTTCAAACAAGAAACCCCAGGAGAGAACTGTGGCACAGGCCCACTGATTTTATTCCTCCAAAATAACTGGTATTGTTGACACTAATTAGGCAACTGTATATATTATTTTCAATCTACAGAACTTTCGGCCAACATCAAGTCGTAGAGCCACTTGTTCTGTAAATTCTACGTTGTTAAACTGATTTATGACCTTGTAAAGAAGTAAGCTATATTTGGCAGTGCCATTAGGTAATACACGGCTCTGAATAACATCAAGATATCAGGTTACACAAGTTCAAATCAGTCCCTTTGTCAGTAAGTATTTTGTACAGTCCCGATCAAACACACTCTTCTAAATAACTCTGACAGCTAATACATATTTCTATTTCCAGTGCATTTAATTTCATACTTACAGTATAGTATTTCATAGTCTCCTGAGTTTGACATTATATACTTGTTGTCCGGGGACCAGTCAAGGTGTGTAATATAGCTGGAATGTCCCTGAAGAAGAATGCAAGTAACACCAGTGTGAAAAACTTGATTTTAATTGAAAGTGAAGCAGAAGTTGCTCCCACAGATGGGAGAGCTAACAGCAAAAAAAAGAAATCACCTTCCCACCTGCCCCAGGTCTGCTGCAATTCACTTGTGCTCCTTTACAGGCTCCTTACTCCCACCGCCACACTCACTAACAGCTAAAAAAACGCAGGCTGGGCATTGTGCCTCTCCCACTCTTCCTTGTAAAGCCCGGCCCTCTTGGACTGCAGAATCATTTACTCCTAGAAAGCATGATGCTAAAATATGGATGAATCCCAATTTATACTGGAATTAGGAACATACACATTGCTACTAATTGTGAAAAGCAAGTAACTTGCACAGGATCAGTTTTAGATCCTAAAAAAAACTGACAGGAACTTTTTATTTCTCTATCCATTTAAAATAACTTCCATTAAATGCACACTCATGCAAATAACCCTTGCTCATCCTAAAAACTTAGGATACCTTGGTTAACAACCACCATGCAGAAGTACAAGTTCATCTTTATTAAGAATCAAAACCTTTTGGCCTAGTTGTTTAGTTATCACCATCAAGAGCACACTGAGGGTTAAACACTTGGCTTTGGTTTTCAGGAAGAAGACAAATGCAGCTGGACAGAGTATTTTTTCTGTGCACAAACATCTTTTGAGGGAAGTAAGAGTAATAATAACAGTAATAATGAAGCTATGAAAGGCTTCAGAGAAGCCTTTCAAATTTATATAAGGTAGGAATCATGGGTAGCAAATTAATAAAAGTGACTCTTTTATGTCACTCTTCCTCTTCCAACCTTCCATTTCTTTTTACTGCACCTTTTCCCCCTTGTAAGACCATCTATTTTCTCCCTTTCACAGTCATTCTGCCAGGCAATAAACTGCCACATTCTTGACTGACAGATGTCAATCCATGTCCCTCCCTCAGTGGGCATTATCAACAAGGATTCCCCAGGCCCCCACGGGGTCTCTTGGCACAGCCTGCAGCAGCCACGCCAGGGCCAGCAGAAGCTCTGTGCTGGCTGCTGCGCCACCCACCATGCCAGCTTCTTCCACAGAGAACTCTAAGAGATCCTGACTGCTTCCAGAATTACATGGAGAAATACACCCGTGACCCATCTCCCCGGCCCCAGGTCCTCTGTGAGAGACTACAAAAACGTTTGGGAGGAAGGCTGGCCTTTATGATTTGTTTATTTATGCAGTAGTCTCTGCCTCAAGCAGAGTAACTGTATTGACATAACTGCTTTGCAGTCATGGGTGAGACATACAATACTGACATGCAAAGCTGGTATTTAAAAAAAAAAAAGTGCACATTTGGCTAGGATTTTTTTCTCCCCCCACCCTTATTTTCCAAGTCTTCCAATTTGCAATCGAACTCCAACATGGAAAAGAATTGGTCAGTCATTTACTAAATCCTGCCAGACATTTGGCAGCTGTTAAAATTCCTGGGGGCGGTGGGGGGAGGGAACAAAGCAATTGGTCAGGGGGCTCCAGGCTGCAAAATCCCTTCAGGCAAGTGATCACCAAATGATGAAGTGGAACACAACATTGTTATCATATTTGCAATAGGAGGATCCCGTTTTCTTTTAAAATCTTTCTTTGGTAGCTGCCCAGCAATACAGCAACATTTTACTCTCTCCTTTTCTGTACCTTTATATACAATGAATGATTCATATTATCACCAGCTAAGAAAACTTTCTGACTAAATGGAAACTCCTTCCTCCATTGGCAGTGGTTATCTGTTTCAGACTTCAAAAGGTTCAAAATGCCCACAGCCTCTAGGACAGGCACACTAATCCCTTCAGGTTAAGTCCCATGTACCAAATACTTCAGAGTGGCTGCCTTGTGTGGCCATCGCCCCGCAGCCCTCTGAGTAAATGCCCAGCACTTACTCCTCTTTTGCTAAGGAATCTCTGATGCAAGGCAAACGGAGACAGCAGCAGCAGCTACCCGGGAACTGGTGACACACTGAAGTTCAGCCCCAGCCCACACCTTCACACTGCTGACTGCAGAGCTGGAGCCCTCACAACACAGCTGCACTAGTCAAAATGGTTGTTTTGGCTCATCTGAAGCCCTGATCGCAGCCAACACTATCCCCTGCTGTGGATACAGGCCCACAGGTCACAGACTTGCCTCTCTAGCAGCAGCAGAATGCCTGGCTGTGACAGAGGGGATTTAAATCTAGCAGCAGGCATACAGCCCTTATACACCAGCTAATGCTGGTTCAGTAGATAAAATCCTCCTGAAAGAATTCGAATAATGTATTCAAGCTGGAAGAAACAACCAGAAGTTGACTACCAGGAGGACTGAGTCATACTATTTGGAGGTCACCCGTGAGGCTACTGAATGACAGAATGCCAGAAGGATGCAGTGCCAGGAGAGTGCTCCGGGTCCCGAGCATGCCTGGGTGTCTCCCTGCTTAGCATCAAGCTGGTATGGACCTGCCAGGGTGCTGGCAGGAGCACAGGGAGGCGCAGGGCAAGTGAAATTGGATCTGCAGCCTCGCAGTGAGCTCCAGGCAGCTCCACATCGCTGCCTTCTGCACCGGCTGGGAGGGTCCGGGAGCTCAGCCCCGACACAAACCACGCTGCTGATTTTGTATTCTACACGCAGTCACACACTCTGACAGGAAAAGGATAACAGAAATCTGCTTTGAAGCCTTGACACTTCTGTCTGGGTATAACAATGCTCAAGTCTCCCACACCAATTTTTACAAACCCCTTTCCTGCCAAGGCAGCGGGATAGAGGGACATCCAGATGTTGGTTTAAATTGCAATATGCTCTCTCCACATACATAATACATAGAAATAAATGATCTCACACATATTCAAAGAGCTCACAGAGACCTTGAAATATATAGCAAACTAAATATTATGTATGTTAGGATTAGCCATCTCTGAATAATTTTATATTCCATGGTTAAAAAAGAAGTGTTGAGGTGTGTACTGAGGTGCAGACATCCACTGCCATTCCTCACCGTGTGAGCTCAGGGAGGGATGGGGCAGACCCCATGCTGCTGCCTGCCCTGGCAGCCCTGTGGCCCCAAAACAGCTGCACACAGGCTGCTCTGACCCCAATGCTCTAGTGTGTATCACATTTCAAAGGTGAACCTATTTTTATGACATCATTTGCAAATCTCATCAAGTTTCACTTGTTCTTAATGTAAATATTTTCACTAACCTTAAAAGATAGCTGAATTTAAGGCCAGAATGTTAGATAACTAAACGCTTAGGGTAAAATAGTCTTTTTAGCACTGGGACAACCTCATCCAATGTAACAATAATAACAAACTCCACTACCTTTACGCTACATTTAGATCTGTTTACCCAGGGCCACACCCCTCAAGTTCAGATTTTGTAGTAACAATTACAACTGAAAACAATGCATATTTGCAGCCTCCAAGACTACACATTCTAATGAAATTACACCATCTTAATGTTATGTTGGTTCAAGAAGTACTTTACTAATAGGAGGAAAATATCCCCAAACAAATGTAGTATTTTCCTCGAACAAGTTTCAGCATATAGGTACAAGGCATTTCTCCATCCTACTGCTAATTTCCCAGTGCAGAGAAAGAAGGCAAGAGTCTGATAAATTAGTCATATCTGGTGCAAAAGTGATCACTGCACACTAAGAGATGCAGTAACCATCAGAGACTGAAGTTTAAAATCAATCAAATGCTGAAAAAACCCCATAAAACACATAACCAAAAGGGAAAAACATCAATCCGGAGAGAGTTTCACTGCTTAACATCTAAATGTATGTATAACATCAAAATGCATGTACAAGATGTAATAATCATGTAAATGTGTAATCATGCTCCAAAACTTACAGTGCATTTTCCATATCTGCTATACTTTCTTCCATTTTCTGTTACTACATAGAGGTAAATAAAGTTGTCGTGGGATCCAACTGCAAGTAAGGTGCCATCTACAACACAGAATATGTCGTATAAATAAATAGAATGCTTCTTTTGTGAATTTTAATTATTTCAAGTTTATGGCTAAGACAATAGTCTCAGTTAAACTACTCCTTATGAATTGTACTGAAGGATTCATAACAGTTTACATTATGTTGCTTTTCAGCCATATCTGTTTACTTTGCGGGTATGTTTTTTGGACAAGTTCTTTCACTTCTGCTTTTTTTTAGAGTAAGTGTAAAATGGATATAAACCCTCAGACTGCACCGGATTTCTGAAAGCCGTTGACAGCAGGCAGACTTGAGTTGTATGCATCATAAAAACGCAGAGTATTTAGTCTACAGATAGCTTAATTTTGGAGGTGTGGACTGCAAATAAATCAACACTAAACATACAAAGATGTGGAATTTTCAAACACTATAAGCATTTTTCTATTCTACCTTGTCTCCTTTTAAAAAATGTACGTGGACAAGAGTTGCCTCAAATCATATTCAAACACCTCTAACTGTCAATGAACATCAGTGATTTAAAAGAAATTGCTGTGTGTGGCACACATGGCAGCAGCAGAGGAACACTTTGTTCGCTGACATGGCATGTGAGCCAAAAGCAAACAAGAAAAAGATTTACAAGTGTGTTCTTCCATCCTGTTTTAACAGAGAGGAGTCAGCCTCTGATGACTTCTCATGTCACATCTGAAGAGGAGACTCAACAATGGTTTGGACTCCGTGTAATCCCAGAGCAAACACTTCACAAACAGCTCTGACTTCCAGACAGACATGAGCTTAGTTTTATGGGTTTGCATTAATGAACTTGAAAACTAAGAAGGACATTAAAATATAACTGAAATATTAAGCTTTTACAGACTTATCTGTTAACGTGTCAACTATTTGAGAACTTTTTTGGGGGGAGCAAAGCTAGCATTTATTATAATAGCAGAGTTCAACATGAAGAGAAGGCTGAGAAAGGTGATGGAGATGTTCACAGTTACAAAATTCCAGGATTTAGTAAAGAAAAACAAACTCGAAAGCAAATCCTCAGTTACACATTAAGCATTTGAAATAATTTTCTCAAAGCTGTGCCTTTTCTAATGCCTGGGGACTAGTTTAACACCATTTAACAGAACATCCATCTGGTTTATCAGAATTATTCTGACTGTACAAGTCTGCCTACCTACTGAGTAGCGCATCACTGAAAGCTGTTCGTTGCCATCAGTGTGTATTGAAACCAGATCCCTCGTTTCTGCGTCCAAAACAAACCACCTAGAGAGAGGAAAATTCCAGTAAGTATCACTTCCACTAAACAAAAAAAACACCAAGTAAAAGAGCCATAACCACTGCCTGCCTTCATTATCTTACGCTAGCCCCTCAAGGGCAGCATAGAGAACATCTGTTTTTAATGGAACAGTTTTCTGGTTCACAAAGCAATATGAGTTTCAGTGAACAATATATGAAAGATTCTAAATACCATTTCCATTTTTTCCCCTTCCCTGAACACTGTAGTAATCACCAAAATGTCTACTGGACAATAAACATGCTACCAAACAGATAATATGACTGCATCTTATCATCATTAAGCCTTAAGGCTACAGCTGAACTTCGTTCTACCTCCCTATTTTGAAGACAAGTTTTGATGTAAAAACTGATCTTTCAATTCTTATAAAGCAAAGTTAAAAAAAAAAAATATAGAAGTAGTAGATGCAAGTGGAAAACATTTCCATACTCATGGTAAACACAAATCATATTCTAGTTTGGTATTTTTCTCTCAATCCTTTTCATTTCTATAAAAAATTTTGTTAAAGTAAGAAGAAATAACCAACCATTCATTAGAATTTGATGGTTCATAAACTAGCGTTTTACTTTATATTTCTTGCTTGGATGATTTATAATTAACGTATCAATTGCATTTTTTGTTCTTTACCAATAACTTTTAACGTGCAGTTTGTTATTTATGAGGCACGTGTGAGATGCTTACAAAAACTCACTGGCACATAGACCAAAACGGCCACTGACAGCAAGATGTGCAAGATCAGCAGAACCTGACATTTTGCAATGGGTCTGATGCCCACCCAACTCCTAAATACACTGAACATTAGCAACACAGAGACAATGACAATTTAATAAAAATATGTATTCATACCCACAGATCATGAAAACAGAAGGCGTCAATATGGGTGAATACAATGGAGCTGCACTCAGAATTTAATTTCTTTGCTCCAAACTTCTGCTCCTACAGGCATCTACACATGCCACAGGCAGGTTTCTATCCCTAATGGCAAATGGCAAGTTCAAATACTGCAGAAATGAGCAAGGGAATTCCACCTCTGTCTCACAGGGAACTCAGTGGAACATTGCTAAACCTGGGACCATTTATTCCATAGCAAAGCTGTAAAACGAACGCCAGGAAGAACATCATACATTGCTTTCTATGGGTGGGGGATGAGATTCCAGCTCATTCTCATCCAGCTCCCAACAGCTAGGCATCTGGAAAGCAGCCTGGTCCCAATGGCTTAAAACTACTTAAAACTACCACATGAAAGAAATTAAACAAATATACATAGAAAACCCCCAACCCCACATGGCATGGACTGCTGAATAACCTGTGCGCAAGACAGACAGAACCAGTGGAAAACAGGTAGCTCTACTGCCTGATTTATTTCCTTGTGGCTCTGCCTTACATTAACCTTGCCCTTCAGCCTTCAGTTTTCTTACCAATGCTTGCACTTTTTTCCCACAGTGCCTTTGAATACTCATGTGCTTAGTACTCAAGCTACTCTACACGATTCGTCACAGACGGCTCTACTTCTCTGCAAATAGTACCACTGGAAGCATGACAAAAGGTTGTGAAAAGTGCCTTGAAAAACATTTTTTTAGTTTTCCAGCTGTGTGTTTTCCCCAAGCGGCAGAGTCCAGAAAGAGAATTAGTACTCCCAAACAATTGATGATCAGGTCCACAGCAGATATTTAAAGGAAGTGGTAACAAAACCTGCAGTAGACCCTTTGCAGACAGACCAAAAGGGGAAATGATACTGAAATATGTATCAAGGGAAGTGATACGTGAAAAACCCACCAAAATCATGACGCTTGGCCTGATAAAAGACACACTACTGTAAAACAACAGACAAGAATGGGAAAAAAGGTAAAAAGTCAGTTTTCTTTTGATGTCACTTTAACCACCAAACTCAACTTTCTTAGCGCTCCATTCCTTGCCGTGTCTTACTCACCTCTGTGCTGAAAGCTGTGAAGCACTAGAATGGTAACAGACACATGCAAGGTTTGGGTTAACTGAGTTCTAAACAGATTAGACTCATTTAATATTTGCTTTAAGATTTTTAGGCTGTGAATCAAATTATTAAAAGATTTGTTATGATTTTGAGGTTATTTTTCCTATGTTAATCGAGATATATCATGAAGCTCTCATTCCTTGGGAAAGAGCTCCCTTGGACGCGATTTTCTGGCACAGAAAGCACTGCATGATGCTGCTGGGTAGGCAGTAATTTTAAAACTGTTCTGTTTATCTTGACTCAACTCCATTTGTTTCTCATCCACTTATACACTTACCAGGTCTCAGTTTAACTCAGTTTCATTTGTATATCTCAAGCCCATCATTGAACCACACAATTTCAGAACACACTAAAATATAATGGTGAAAATATAACTGCTTAAAAACTCTTTTTACCGAGGGTAAAAAAAAACCTCAAAAACCTCCAAGGACATCATCATAAACTTCTTGAATACAGTATAAACTCGCTGCATCAAGTAAATTAAAAATAAGAATTTAAACTGAATGTGCCAAACTTAAAACATAACACTAAATGCTCCAGGAGAGGGGAAAAATAAGTCAACCAAAAGCAAGCAACAGACTGAATGCTTTGGCCATGCAATGTGCCTTGACTGTGCTTTAACATAAGTTCAAAAAACTCTGAAGAAGCATATATACTACAAATATAACATCTAAAAACTCTGAAAAAAACATAGCCTGACCTTCTTTCCCTTTTCCCTGTTTCAAGTACTCTTAGGTCTGTATATTCTGCTCTGTTTAATGAAGATAGAAACACTCGTTCAATTTAATGTTTATAATTGTAAGATGGAAAGGTTCAATGTGGTGATCAAATATGCAAGAGCTCAGCAAGGTTTTTACTGGAAGGTAAACTTGGTTTTGTGGCCTGATATTATACCTAATGAATTTAGTGTAGACTGTATCTTCATCTTGGAGAAAACTCCCTAAAAATATTTAGCATTTCATTTTTCCAGGAAATTTTAAGGGTGTTGCCCATGCTCAGCAGTTTCTAAAAACCAAACCTCAAATGGTTTTAAGGCATGACGTTAAGCACAAAAAAAGTTATAGCTGGCAAATTAAACACACAAAAAAATTGCCAATTTTCTTAAATGTGCCACGCGTTAATTTATCATCACGTTATCAACCATGAGATATAACTGAAAAACAGAACAAAAACGCTAGTAGATTTAATATGTGCTCCTCTCACCTTTCTAATGCTATGAACAATCTGTTTTTTTCTTTTACTTGGTACATTGGTCCTCCCTTCCTGGGACATGATACCAAATCAGAGTTTGACTATGAAATAAAGTAAGTTTTTTTCCCCCACCGTAAGAAGCCCAAGTTAAAAAGATTCAGTTTGTGCTTTGAGAGCCTGCAAAGGCTTGATGACTTCAGGAAGAATAGGAATACTTCAGTATCACTTCAGTGCAGCAATGTGCCATGCTGAATTCTGTCTTACTCAAAGAGCAGTAGTAGTAGTATACCGGTCTGTTCACTTGCCTCTCCACCTCAGTTTAAAAGTTTGCAAGTGTGTTTGATTTGTGAAGGACAAAGATCTGTACTGTACCTGTCTTAAAAAGAAATGTAATGTGCACATTACATTGAAATATACGATACTTGGAAAAGACATTAAAGGGGTGCTCATGGAAACCCCTGAAAAAAAAATAGCTTAAAAAAACCAAACTATAACAAACCCCAAGATCTGGGCTTTCATTTAAAGAGTTGTTTAAAAACCAAACCAGCCTAACCACAATCAGACAATTCTTCTTTGTCTAAGTCATACAAGATGCTCTGTCCCCTTCGGCCATGATTTTTAGGCTCCATAACCTCAAACAAAAAGAATACAAAGCAAATGAACTCCAGTTGTAAGGTGCACTGTACTAAAGCGTCTCCTTTACACTTTCTGTCATCACAGTTCGGCTGGAAGGAGTTTACCTGCCCGAGTGCGTTCCTATGGCAACCACTGCTCCGCTGGGATGGAAATCCGCACAGTGCCCGGGTTCCTGCACGGAGAGGCACAGACATGTCACTGCCCCAGCCACGTCCTGAGGGCCAAACACCACTCCTTAAACCAAGGCTATCCTAGGAGTCTGAGCTGAGCTGACACAGGAAAAACCAATCACTTACCAGCACCGTAATCCTCAGACAGTTCTTCTCTCAGTGTATTAGTGACTTGCACTGCAAGGTCACCTTGTGAGTAAAAGGCCTACATTTCTGCGTAAAAAATAATTTTTCTTGGCAAAGAACTAGCCAAACTACCACATGAATGACAGTAAGGAAAGGACATCTAAATCCAAATCTTCACAACTGTATGATGATCCCTTCAGATTGTTTGAATAACAGGGAAAAAACCCCTGTAACATGAATACAGGACTAAGATTTATTCAAGGTAGCTTGTCAAAATGACATCAAGCAATGGTAACCAGATTACATCTTCCACAATGTCTGATGAACCTTGCTAAGTTTATCAAAGCTTCCAGATAGCTGTTTTTAGAAGCGTAACTGTAGGATTTTTGCTTGCCATCAGGTGGGACAAGAGTGTTTCAGAAATTGAATGCTTTTTCCTATTTTCTAGCTTTATATTTAAATTAAAGGGTTGACATACATCTAGCAGCCTGGTCCATTCCAGCGTGTGGTCCACAGAGTTCCACATACAAACTTGCCTATCTTGGGCACATGTTAAAAATAAGTCTTTGAAAGGATGAGATGCCAGTCCCCAGAGTTCATCTGTATGTCCCTAGAAAGAAACCACACATGATTTAACAATGAAGAAAATGAAGAGTCTTAAAATAACACACCAGCAGAGAAAACTTTCACATTTTTGGGTTACAGTTTAAAAAAACAAGTTATGCTCACCTGCACCTCTACTACGAAACCATCGTTAAATGTTCCCCTCAAAACAAAGTTTCGCGAAGTACCCACTAAAAATTGATCAGCTTTTCCTTCTGCTACTGCTCTGATTGTTCCATACTGGTCAGGAACCTGGGAAAAGAAACATCTGTAAAATCACATCAGGCATCCTGACAGGTGCTTCATTTTGGAGGCCAGAAATAGAGCACAAGTGACAGTATCAGAACTGGAGTTCTCCCAGGAAAAAGAGACAAACCAATTATTATAACCTTGATCAGGGATGCAACCTCCCTCATCTATTTGTTCATTACAGGCATACAAGATCTTATTCCAAGACGATCACAGTTATATCATTTTAATAACTTCATTGGAAAAAAATTACAAATTAGATTACATAGCTTTTACGTGTCAAATTCACTAAACAAATGCACTCCACGGCCTTACAACTCATCTTATAAGGAAAGGAATAACACACAGCTACTATTTACTTTCCAGAACACGTTTTGAAAACCAAGAAAAATCTTGTAGCACACAGTAAATGCTTCCTGATTTTCTTAATGTTTCCTGATTAGCCTAAAGTAAATGCTCATATGCCTTACGTTAGCAATGATTCTGAATTTTAAAGACTTTGTTTATTGCAGGCTTGAATTCTAATACACTGCTTTATTTTACAGCGTGCAATTGCTTGTTTTCTAAATTATTTTATTTGAGAAAATACACCAATAATAAGTGATAACACAACATAAGACAGAAAAAACAATCTGCCAGGATTCTGGTAACATAAAAATTAGCTTTAACATAACATCACTAACAAAAGGAAAACAGAGACAGTGATATGAATAGAGTGTGCTACTTAAACCTAAGAATTGTATATGATAGTCAGTGGTTACCCTCTCTGCCATGTTTTCTAAATGTCAGTATGAAATTCAAGGCAGTAAAAAATTCTAGACTGAACTTACATAAGTGTTAAGAAAAAGAATGCTGCCATAAATAGACAGTAGGTAAGTGGAGTAAACCAATGTTTAAAGAACTGTTTAAGGAGGACACATTATTTCACGGTAAGGGAAAACCCAAGTTTTTAAAATCCAAAATACACGAGCTTTTCCAGGTCATCCTCACTGAACTAGCACTGCCATATTGCCAAATCGCAAAGAACAGACATATACACTGAATTCCTGGTTTAGGATAAATTTAAAAGAAGTTCCTCATCATAGCTTATTAATCATTAATTATTACAGAATTCCAGTACGTATTCTACCACTTGTTTACCTTATGTCAAACATTCTACTAAACCCTCAAATGCTGGTAACATTGTCTTTCTCCAGAGAGGCAAGCTTATAAAAACATTGGCAATACTAAAGAATATCCTCAAACATCCTCTCGAACAGGATGAATTAAAAAACCCAAACAACCAAGGAAGGGTTTTGAAGAAAGAAAACAGTTAAAATTTCTGTTCAATTTAAACACAGAACTGAAGCATCATATAGGCTCATTTATAGGCTAAAACATAAACACTTTTATTATAAAACATTGTAATCCACTTAAAAAACTGCACCTAGGAGGTATTCTTTTATCCTAACTTCCCCTACTAAGGGTGGGGAAGGCTCTCTTTTGCTAGCCAATACCTTGTTCAAGGCAATTTCCTTGTCACTCTTGCTTTCTTACCTCAATTTCCCGTTCAGGATTCAAATCATGATCCCATAGGATGATCTTTCGGTCTTTCCCACCTCCAGTTAGCAGCATTCCATTCCTCATTTGACAGAGTGTGAACACACTGCCATCATGAGCTTTGATTTGTCTGCTTATCTGATATACTCCTGCATGCACAAAAAAGAAAATAAGAAACTCATTTTTAAGCGCTACTCATTTTTTCACCTAGGGTTTACAAGAAGCTTTGCCTTTAGGTAGAAGAATAAAGGAAGTGTATAATAATAATTACATTTGGACTGTCAGGCTCTTAGTATTGCAAACACAAGGTGGTAGTGTTTTCTTACAGGATAAAAAGATAAAACAAAGGGTCTGCCTTTCTGAAGAAAAACTTTTTTGAGACTGACTGTCCTACAAAATGAGAAGGCAGAACCAACAATTGGTAAAATGCTTTTATTTCTCTGCTTTCCAAAGGAACATAGTTTTTCCAGATGCAAGAGAAACTGTCTTTTAGAGTCAAAAAATATTTAGCAAGTCATTATTAGAAAAGAAGTAAAGCTACTTTATTAAAAGAAACTAAAAGACTTGTTGTCTATAGTCTTTTGGGAATAAAAGGCCAATTATTTATAGCGACATTTCTAGGATGCATGAACCTAATATCTAATGCTGGATGCTGCCACACATAAAAATAGTACAACCAGCATTTGGCATCTATCAAGACAGCAGTCTATTCAAAGGAAAATACTAGAAAGAACGAAGGAGATGAGAAAAATAAATAACAAGGGTAGCAAAAGAATCCTTTTGCATCCTCATTGAGTCTTCACATCAAAAGAACTGCTGTCGGAAAGTAATTAAAAAACCCAAACAAAACAAGATTCCGGTGCTGCATATTTTCAAATAGCAATCACAGAAAAAGTGAAACACCACCCAGCTATGAGCTTAACTTTGCTGACTCTGCCTATGGCTCAAGCCAGTTTAAATCAGTGTGCTCTCACACTGTGAAAGAGAGTATGAGATCAAGCCCTGTGACCAATCTAATGTGATAAGCCAACTCAAAGACCCATCTCTAGCTAAGCCAACGTAAATAAATATTTTATTTGATAACGCTTAGGGTTATACTGAAAAAAGGTTATTTTTGCACAAGAAATTAAAAATTAAATATCAGATAATATGTTGAATTACTTTTCCATTGCAGTTAGCTTGAAAGATGAGAAAAAGATTTACCTACAAAATCAGACTTACTTGTTAAAAATGTACTTTTTACATGAATGTTTTCCTGGCATACCAATTTAAACCAGAGTGTTTGAAATAGCTGCCAAATAAAATGAATTATCATTGAATTTATGAGGGCTAAGCTGTGCCAGGATTGCATATGTTGGGTAACAAATCATTTTCCTTTCTTTTTTACAAAAGCTTTGCTCTAAAGAGTTAGTTCAATTTCAAATTTCAAATTTATTTTTTTTAAAGTATATCAAGACTTGAGGGTCTGCTAAACCAGCAACTGTTATTCATGTAACTGCTACAACTAAGCATTGTAATTGTACTTCACATACAAGTCCTATTAATGTCAGCTCCACGACTTAATGGTATTCCTCTGAGACTGAGCATGGTGCAACATAAGCCTCAAGAGGCAAAGGCAGCCTGCAGAATCCCCAAAGTGATCCTACAACCTTTTTCAAATCACCAGATCAAAGGAAAGCTGATTAACCACATTTTTTAAAAATGCAAAACATTTAGATAAAGTAATTTTCATTCATTTCATGCACAGTCTTGTTAATTAAATAAAGAAATTCCAGACTGCTCTTAAGTCAGCAAATTCATAAGACTTGCAGGACTTAGGTACCACCTGTTATTGATAGGAAGCATATGCTCCGAGTCAGGCCTGTTTCCCTCTTCCTTCCCTAATGCCATCCTTGACATTTGTCTTCCATAGACCATGCAAAATCTGTGATTAACTCCCAACGTATCCTACCTTTAGCTCCTTTTCCTGGAGTAGCTTCTACAGTAGTTTTGCCCCATATAAGAATTATCCCACCTGAGTCTCCAGTGAGCACATCACCATTTCCCAAGAAAGCCAAACACTGAACAAACTTGGGTTTCTCATATTTCTGAAACAAAATAAGGAAGAGAAAGGGATAACTCCTTGTACTTGTTACATAATTAGAATAATGCATCCACGCGCTTATACCCTGCATTCACGTGAGCAGAATTTAGCCTTTTTTTCGATGTTTACCTCTCCGATCAGACAGTACATGGTAACAACAAAACAAATGTACAGAAAATGTGATTTCCTTTGATTTAAAATTATCCTGGTATCAAGGTATTATTACCCCAAATATCCCTTGTTTCCTTGATAATGAATTGCCGCTCCAGGTCCAGAAAAATATATGAGATTTGCCACATGTTATTATGGTATTTGCATCAGTGGGATGGAATTCTACAGCAAGAACAACT
>VYZR01018054.1:0-25326 GCA_013400675.1 Oxylabes madagascariensis | reverse complement strand
CAGCTTTGCTTGGACACCTCAGGAGGGCAATTAGTTCCTAGGAAATCATTAATGGAAGAGGGGAGACACAGTGACCCTGAAGAGATGTACAGTAGTGTCAGTATTAAAGGGTAGCTGATGAAATGCTGGTCCTAAACCTCACCCTCTCCTGGTAAAGATGGTGCGGGTTTGCTTTTGTTTTCCTGGAACTTGCAGCAAGCTTAGTATTACTGGTTTGCCAGGAACTGGAGACTGACAGCTAATTTTCTCAGGAGCAGCCAGATAAATAAAATCATTAGGCTGCTACATACTTCATCCAGTGCCAGAGAGCTCCAGCTCTATCCTCACCCCTCAGCATTCACAGATTGTTTTGCTCTGTTCTGTTTTTCCTAAGATGAAGCTCTATTCTTAACAGGTTTCCTTCCAATCACTGGTGGAGGAACTGCAGAAAGTGTAAGTTACTGCACAGATTTAATTTCTGATCGTTAATTCTCTCTGTCATTATTCCACCACTACAAGTGTATTGCTTCCCTGAAATGATTGGCTTTTAACTGGGTGAAGTGTATGTGGGGCAGGAAGCATTTTCATTTTTGAAACATGTCATGCCAGATCAATACCTGCTGAAAATCCAGTTGCTTCTCTGCTAAGCAGTTAATTTCATAAACCTGACTTTGTCTAGGTGAGGAATTGCTCTGATTTGTCAGATAATCATTTTTGTTCAGTAGGCACTTTAAAAGGAGTGGGATTGTCCCCTGTGTGTGTGTTATAAGTTGATAAATACTTTGCTGGAGTATCCAATGAAGGCTGATTTTAAGTGTGTGTCATTCCAGGCACTCTTGATATTTTAATTTGCATTTTTTTACTGTGATAATATTGATTTAGCCTGTGAACTACTGGTTATATAAAGCCAGCTGGTTCTGGGCTAGTCCCAGTCTTATTCTTCGTATTTGTTCCTCCTGCCTGGTCCCACTGTAGATTCCTGAGGCTGGTGATGGGATGTGATGTAGCAGAACCAAATTTTTTGTGTTTGCTTGAGTAGCACATTTTTTCCCAGCCAGCTTATGTTGTTTTCCTGCTCTTTTTAAGCATCCACGAGAAGGATGGAAAAATCAAATCGGTGGAAGAACTCCTACAAGCTGAAATCCTCAAAGTAGCAAGCAAGGAGAAGACTGTTCAGGTATCTCTGTGCAATCCCTGCCTCCCTTTCTGTGTTGGTGCCACGACCACATTTGTTTGTTACTGCATGGCATCCTACAGTGATCGATTTGTAGGCATCCATTTTTGTGGCGTTTTTGTGTTTCCATTGTCCAACCCTGTCTTGTTTTGTCATTGAAAAGGCTTTGACACAGGAAATAGAGGCTCTGAAAGAAGAAGTAGGAAATTCCCAGCTTGAGATGGAAAAACAGGTAAAAACACTTTAGTGCCAGCAGTGTGAACCAGCCTTGCCTTGAATGTGCTGCTCACTCATTTCTGTTCTGGTGTGTTCTTTTTCACTGGTGAATGTCATTGGGCAAGGAGCTTTTGATTACTGGAGCTACACTGTTCTTGGCTATAAAGCCATGGAAATGTAGGATAATTAATGCTGTCCTTCAGAAACCACACACCTCTGGAAGCCTGAGCTTTTTGGATTGTTAGGATGAAATTTGGCAAGAATTGCTATAGCTTCATGCATTGCAACATTAGCTCTGCCTGGGCACCCTGTCCCTGGAGTAAACATGAAACCCTGGGACATCTTTGGGGGCTGGCAACTTGGAAATTTCAAGTGCTGAAGTTACTGCTCCTGTTGTTGGCCTTTCTGTGTTGCTGGAGCAGTACTGCAGGCCCAGATGGGATCTGGTTTCCAGGTAAACCCAAGACTTTTTTTTCCCAGTGCACAAAAAGAGTTCAGTCTTGGCACTGTCAGTTTTACTTTAGCTATCAGGAATGCAGGGATGGAGGAGTACGGGCTTTTTTGGCATGATTGCTGTCTGGCATCCAAAACAAGGGAAGCCCACGTTTCCTTAGGGAGCCCATTCTGCAGACAGCTTAATCCATCGTGCTGTCAGGAAGTTTGCTTGTTTGTGTGGGTTGTGTTTTTGATCTGTGCTCTTTTCAGCCCCTTTAGCTGCATTCCAACATGTCACCCCCTTGTCAGTGTTAGGGTTTTGTCCTTTTTAGGCAAAGCTTCACAGATTGTGTTACCGTCTTGGGCTTTTCCTCCAAAGCAAATTTCCAGGAGCTGAGGGAGTTATTTGTGTGTATTTCCTTCCCTGGAACTGTCAAGAGTCCAGAAAAAAAAAATGCAGTTTAGATTTGCTGTTTCTGGCATGCTCTGTGAGGGATTCTTGCTGCAAAGGTGATGTCTGTGCACCTTTTGGTCTTCTGCAAGCAGAAGAGAGATTTTTGGGAATGTCTGAAACTCCTGCTGTGTTGTGGTAGAGGATTGACAGATAACCACTGTCAGGCTTTCACACAGCATCCCAGAGTAACATTCCCACTAAATCTTATGTCTTCAATCCATATTCAGCCTTAGAATGGGAATTTAAGGGAGGCACCCAAATTTAAGAGGGCACCCAAAAAGCTCTTCCTTACGCAAAGGTCTCAATGGCCAGGGATGATCTCTGTGGTTGGAGCTGCAGTTGCCAGTGAGATGGTGATCACAGCCACTCTCTGCTTCTTCCTCTGTGTCTCCTGTGGGCTGCTTATGTTCCATTTGCACTGTTTCCTTTGCTGCTCTGGCAGTCACATTTTAAATGTGGGGAGTGTCAGTAGTTGGAGACACTTGGTGCCTTGTAATTTAAAGAAGTGTGTTTATGCTTACTGCAATAAATGGTGCCTATTTTGATAATGTGTGATAGCTTTTCCCCGTGTTTCATCATAGAGCAATTTTCAGCATTTATGTGCCTTTTCCATGTGCATTGAACTGAAGTGCTGATTATTTTCTTTAGGTGACAATAACATCACAAGTCAAAGAACTCCAGACTCTGTAAGTGCAGTTGTTAATGTCTGATCTGCCCTGTGCACCCCTTAAATCCAAATTAGGAGGGAGGGATGTAGGCAAGGCATAGTGGAAAACCTACTTTGGTAATACCTCAGCTGTAGGGGTGGGGAAATGATCAGTCAGTCCCTTGTATCCCCAGCTGGGGAGGGGCAAGGAAGTCTTTTTGGATGAGGAGAGCACACGTTTGTGAAACCCCTGCAATGTGTCAGCACAGAGTTTGCTTTCACCTAATGAGCAGTGCCACTGATCAAGGGCATCTCCTGCTCACCCAGGCTGAAGTGGAAGTGTTCACACATTGATCTTTAGTAGGTGAATTGTGCTTGTGCCTTTGATCACAGATGCTGCTTTTGTTAGGTGCTGCAAAGCATGGGATGTTTTATTTTCAGATGGATGAAAGAGCAGGGGGTTTATGCTGTGTGTCTGTGTTCAATGGCACAGGTTGAAGGGGAAGGAAAAGCAGGTGAAAACCATGGAGGCCTTACTGGAAGAGAAGGAGAAAGAGATTGTTAAGAAAGGAGAATGTCTGCAGGTAAGCTGCTTTAATATTCTGAAGGGAAATAAATTCTGTTGCAGCATTTCTGGCTGGGGAAAATAAATTCACACTTCTAACCTTGCTTTTTATCTATCCAAAGGGTCAGAAGGATACAATTGCACAATTAACCAGTAAAGTTCAGGAGCTGGAACAACAGAACCTGCAACAACTCCAACAGGTACAGCCTGCAGAGTGGATGTGCTTTGGGGTTGCTGCTTGCTTGAACAGGAAGCTGTTTTTTCTCCTCCACACAGAGGATTTGCATTGGCTTCAACTTGGAGATGTTTTAAATCCTACTTGCCTAAGCTGTTTATAATGCAGAGAGCCCACTAGTTCAGCTGTGTTCATCCCAAACAAGTTTTACATAGATAGCAAGTTCTGGGAGGTTTTAACTGGGATGATGCTGTGCATAAAGGGGAGCTTTGGTGGTCTGAAAGCTCTTGGAGCTCACAGACATCCCAGCTGTGTCCCAGCCACCTCCTTGACAGGCTGAAGCAGCATCTCTGCAGGGCCCTGGTCATGCAGGAACTTTGGCTGTAACTGAGCATAGCAGCATCTCTTGAAGTGGTCGGGCTGTGCTGTGATTCCTTCCTGCCTTTCCCTGGGGCTGGAATATTTTGGCTTTTGATTTCCTGCACTGGACTTGAGAGCAGACAACTGGACAACCTCAAAGCCAGGTGTTACTTAATGGAAGAATTTTTCCAATAAGGTGGTGTTCTGGCTCAGTTTGGATTTTTGTTGATGGTAAAAGGAAGAGACTGAGTTGAACTTTTGTTTTGGGTGGATGTCTAGACACAGGCATTTATCCCAGGGGAAAGATGGAATGGAGAGCAATTGGCTGGTGTGAAGTTTGGGATGCTTGGTGTAAGCTCTGTCTCTGAAATCCATTATGTGATTAGATATTCTTGGAGCAATGCCTGATGCAAAATTCCTGGTATTTCTTTGGCAAGTGTCTTGCAAGCTGTCTGTTGCCCCTTCTCGTGCAAAGAGCTGCTGTTAATTTGAAAACTGTGCCATCAAAATGAGACCGGCAATTACTTTTTCAGGTACCTGCTGCATCCCAAGTCCAGGACATGGAGAACCTGTGAGTATGCAGAGTAGCAGTTCCTCAAGTGCCTGCTGGGAATATGCATTGAGTTTATCTGCAGTTGGAATGTTTGAATTGGTGGCAGGAATTTCACGGGCTTTGCTAAAATAAGCTGTTAGCGCCAGCGGCTGCCGCCGTGCCTGGCGTCTCTGCCCTGAGCTGTGCTGCTCACACACTGGGAATGTGCACCCAGGGCTCTATTAACCAGTGCAACCGCTGCTGCTTTTCGTGTCTAGTGCTAATTTCCCCTTCTGTTCAGCATGTTGAAGGGTTGCAGTGCCTGTGGCTCAGTCGGTAGCAGCAGCGAACAGATCCGGTTTGTGCCATTTTCAGGCTGAGATGCAATAGCCAATCCTCCAGCTCCTGTTTTATGGAGGAATGCTGCCAGGCTTTGCTCTGTTTTGACTCTGCTTTGTCTGGCTGCTCCAAGTCAGAGGAAGGTTGTATGAGGCTGTGCCCAGAAAGGGCCCTGTCTCCAAAGCAGCTCCTGTGACGTGCTGCTCTCCCAGCAGAGCTCTGGTGCAGCCGGTGTGTGGTACCTGAGGCAGCCTCAACACACAAAATGTATTTAACTTCTGCTGCACAAACTGTCCCAGTTTGAGTGTCTGTCCCTTTTTAGCATAAATTCTTACTTTAACTTTTTTTTTTCCTTGCCTTAACCCTTTCTCCTTGCTTTCTAAACCCTCTTTGCAGGTTGAAAGGGGAAGAAGAACAAATGAAGAAGTTGAAAGCTATGGTGGAAGAAAAGGAGAGAGAGATTGCAAACCAAGTAAAACAGTTACAGGTAAAGTTTTGATAGAAACACCTCGTGTTGAGGAGTGTGTATATCTCTCTTTATACATGAATATCTGTTGCCTTTTTTCTTTCAACAGGATGTGCAAAAGGAAAATGAATCTTTCAAAGCTGAAATACAGGAATTAAAGCAGGAGAACTGCAAACAGGTATGGCTTCCAATGGCAGTTTTACTGAGTGAAGTCAAAAGTGGGTGGTGGTGGCTTGCATGGATGACATGGGAAACCAGGAGTTGTACTGCCCATGGAAATCCAGGGACACCAGTGGGGTTGGGTTGCACTGAGCCAGCTTTTCTGGCTGTTGCATATCTGTTCCTGCTTTCTTTTATCATGTGGATTTGCAGCCTTGTGCTCTTTCTTCTGCCTGCTGTGTTCCTGGCCAGAGGAGGCTGCACAGGATTCCCTCAAAGGCCCAGAGTGCAGCTTTCTGCTGTTGCTTGGTTAACAAGGCAGATCCTGGTCTTTGCTGCTGCTCTGCTCCTGACACATCTCTGATCTCTTTGCAGGCATCTCTGGCTGTCCAAAGCGAGGAGCTTCTGCAAGTGTGAGTACTGCCAGGAGTTGAATGCATTAGAGAATTGATTCAGTTCACGTAATTGCTCAGGAAATTTAGAAATAAATGCCAAATGTACGATATCAGAGTATGTGAAGTGGCCATTAAAAAAAAAAATTAAATTACTGTCTAAAAAAAATTGAGCATGGGAGATTCTGCTCACACTGCTAATCCTCAGGTGTAATCTCCTGCACACAGACAGTGCTTGCAATATGTTGTGCCCACCAGAGAAGCAAGCCTTGATTGATGTTATTTTGAATGCATGCCAGCTCAGCTGTATGGCTGAAGATTTAAATGTTGGTGTTTCAAGCAAAAGTGACAGGCTTTTTTCTTGGAACTTCAGCTTAGCAGAGGGTTGTTCCTATTATAAAATCATCTGGAAATCTCTTCCAGGGAAAATCTCGGGTAAAAGTGTGTTATAATATGGGGCTGAAGCACATTAAATAACTATGTGGAAGCTAATGCTATATTGTGAAGGGCAAATTGCCACTGTCATACATTTTTGGCTGGCTGAATTATTTGTCTTTCAAGTTAAATGGCTTACAGACTGTGGATTAGGTGCGTGAAAGGCAACGCTCTCATCCAGCAGGCAGTGCCTGTTCTGTGGTGTTGTACTGGCGTGGGCTGGCTGACTCTACCCTCAGCTAAAGTGTTGCCTTCCCATGGCCTTGATAAATGTGTGCAGATGCCTGTTGTAGGCAAACAACAGCTTTACAATGGGTTTGCTCAGGCAGAGTGGTTCAGGGAGCAGTGGGAAGCAGGCGGTGCTGCCAAGTCAGTGAAAACAGCTTTTCAGAGAGAGCGTGTTGCTGGAAGGGAAGGCAAGTTAGTGTGTGGGAAAGGGTGTCAGTGCTTGACTGGAAATCTCTTCAATGTCTCCTGACTTGTTTGTGGTTCCCTTTGTTAATTCAGGGTGGCAGGCAAAGAGAAGGAGATCGCCAGTCTCCAGAGCGAGCTCGCCTCTCAGAGAAACGCTTTTGAGCAGCAGAGGAAAAAGAACAACGTAAGGAAATCCTTCCCCCACCACCCCAAAAAACCCCCAAAAGAACCAAACCTGTGCTCCCAGCACTCCCTGAGGCCTGGGGCACTTTGCAGAGAGCCTTTCTGACAGCTGTCTGCTGTGTTGTGTCCCTGGGCACTCCTTTCTTCCTGGGAGTGACTCAGCACACCTGATTTCACTGCTCAGAGTTGTGGCAGCTCCTGGATGATTTGTTGATTGGATGAGAGGGAGGAGACTTGCTAAGGGACNNGGGTGGGAGGAGGAAAGGTGCTGTGCTCTGACAGAGTTCTGGTCCTTGTGTGTGGACATGGGGGCAGGGATTACCTTCAGGGTGCTCAGATCTGGCTCTTTCCATTCCTAAGAGTGACTAATCCCGATCTTCCAGAGGGAGTGAAGGACTTAGCCTCACAACAGCTGCTGAGGGTGCAGTCTGGGTTGTTTGTAGATGGAATTAAAGATTGTATCTTCCATCACAGAGCTGTGGAGTTACTTCCTTGTAATGCATTACCTGATTACCTGTGCAGGGCAGGGGAGTGTTACCTTTTAAGTTATATGGAAAAAAGTTAAAATACAGGGTGTTTATCTCACCTGTCTCTTGTTGATACCGTGTAAAGTCCAATGAATACCAGGCAATAAGCTTTATTTCTTAATAGTCAGACAATCTAAGGAAAATGCACAAGGAAAATACTGAGAGCTTTTGAGCAAGGAGTGCTGTTTAAGAGCTGAAATTAGAGAGAAACAGGCTGAGTAGTCTCAGAAGACAGATGAGCTGGAAAGGTAGAACAGAAGAAGGTCTGTTTCCTATGGATTCACAAGGTCTGAATACCCTTTGTGCTGCAGGCAGAAGTCTGGCTGCTGCTAAAGGCAGACCAGACCTGTAGGTCCCAGCTTTTTCTCTGTTTTATCCAATATTGTGTTTATATCCTGTGAACAGCCCTTAGGACTGTGGGCAAATAGAAGTGGTAAAGTGAAACTAGTGTAGGTGCTTGCTAGGCTTTTGATGAATTTAAAATGCAACCTTTCCAAAACAGCCCTTTGCTAAAGGAGATTTGCTCTGAGGGTTGGAAAAAATTAAATCTAAATCCCAAGCACTGTAATCTCCTCGCTGCAAGGCCCCACCACCATCCTTCCTAGAGAAGAGCTGCGAGGCTGCTCTTAGAAGAGCTCTCAGCCTCTCGCTGAGTTGTGTTGACATCTTGTGGAGTACACGTTTGATGACCTCGCCAAGAAAGACACAGGAGCACGGCACCGTGGCCTTCCCACGTGGGTCTGGGATGTGCTCACCTCTGCTGAAATCCCAGAGCCTCCCAGGAGGGCTGCTGAGCACCCAACCAGTTTCCTGTGGGTGCAGTGGAGAGAGCTGCAAGCCCTGAGCTGTGTGTTCCCAAAATCAGCAGCGGGTTTGGGCTGAGGGCTGGTTGCAGGATCAGGGCCGTAAATGTGCACACCTCCATGTCTCCTGGGTCCATGCTGGGTTCTGCACTGCGACATGCCTAACACTCTGTTGTGTAATCTGTGGTTTGGTGTCTGTGTTCCTCACTACTTTTGAAAACTTCCCTCTTTCTTCTTACAAAGTGCAGTCAAAGTGTGGGGTCGCTGTAGGGATAACGCTCTGCAGTAACACTTGCATCAGTTTTGGGCACGGGGGCAGGTTGGGCAGAAATTGGCATTTTTCCCCCCCTATTTTTCAGGCTCTTTGAACATCACACTTGTTTTTGCTAGTGTATGTCATACTCCCCAGCAAAATCACCTTGCAGTAACCAGCATTTAAATGCAAGTGGTGGAATGTAATGCAAAATATTTCTCTGAAGTAAAAGCGAAAACAGTTTGAATATTGGCTGAACTGAAATCATTCTTTCTAAAAATGATTAGGACCTTCGGGAGAAAAACTGGGAAGCAATGGAAGCATTGGCATCAACTGAAAAATTGCTGCAGGACAAAGTGAACAAGACTGCCAAGGTTGTAATGTTGACTGCTAGAAATGATGCGTTAAGCTAGAAGCAGATCTGCAGCTGGTTTTTTAAGTGAAATGGAGACATTTAACTTTTACTGCAGTTTAAGTATAATCTCTTCTGAGTGATCATTCATATACTTTCACCTCTGCTTCTTCCTGTTGTCTTTAGGTTGCTTGTTTTTTTTTTTAATGGTTAGTTTGTGGGCATGCTGACTTTTGATTTCTGTTTGCATAATTGTTAGAGCTGTTGTGAATTGTTTTTGATTTGTGGGGAGCTCCAGATTGAAAGCTGTGCTGGTGAGCAACCTGCTTTCTTCTACTGGGCTTTGGCTGTGCTTGAACAAATCTGTTGGACCTGGGAAGAACCAGGACTAAATTATTATTATTATTGTTAAAAAACCTGAGAGCTTCTCAGAAAAATGGTGTGACCACAGCTGTGAATTTCCTCCTTGAAGGCACGTGAAGCTCGACAGGGACTATTGGACCAATGTTCAAAATGATGCAGAGGTGTGAATTGCCCTGAAAGGAGCTTGTGTTTGCTGTGGGCCTGATTCAGTGTTCACTGCCACTGTGCAGAACTCAAAAACCCAAAAAGCATCCAGCTAACTCTTGAGAGCAGCAGTCAGGCAGGCAGGAGCAGAGGAGCTCTGGTTTGGGGTTGTGTGTCTGCATCTCTGCTTTGCGTCGGGAGGAGCCTGGCCCTGCTCTTGCTGTGTGCTAACTCTTGCCTGCTTTCTCTTGCAGCTTCAGCAAAAACAGCCTTTTGCCACTTTGTGGTGGCTCCCAAATTGCTGCCAACTAATGCACTTAGCACAGCCTCACCACCTAATGTCTCCTGTCTGTTTCTGTCTCTGAATCTGCTCACGCCACCCATCCCTTGCAGCAGAGGAACTTGGAGCAGCCAGGCAGAAGGGCTGATGTCAAAGGGAAAAACCATCCCAAATATCAGTGAAGGATTTTGGCTGAAAGCTGCCCTTCTCTGCAGTGTCTCAGGCTTTCTACATTTAAGTTTAAATGGGAGCCTGAGTGTTGTATGGCTAAACTAACCCAATCAGCCACGAGCACAGCAAGCACGTGTCCTGTGGCTGCTCTGCTTTTAATGTTAAATATGTGGAAGGACAGATCTGTGGTGCCTGTGGCTCTGGGTATATTATTTGCAGAGCACTAACAAAAAAACTCCGGAAATTATCACACAGCTCTAATAATTATCTCCCATTGCATCCAGGGTTGGGAAAAGAGGATGTAAGTGGCTTCCTCTTAAGTATTTAAAAGTAATGTTTAAAAGTCTTGCTTTCTTGGCCTGGTTCAAATGTGCATTAACACAAAGTTTCCTTTTGACTTTAATTCTGTTTTTGATGTGATGACGTTACCTTACAGTGATTTTTTTTTCACACCTAAAATCATTTAAAAAGTACGGATTAAAAAAAAAAATAAAAACAGTCGATTGACCAAACAATTGGATTTTGAGCTCACTTAACTTGAGTGGCAGGGCTGGTGTGATCTGTGGATGCAGTTACTCAGCACAGTGCAGTTTGTGTTGTGGACAAGTGAACAGTGGTGTGATTTCTGTACAAACAGGCGAGATTGGAGGAGAACTTCAGAAAATAAAAGCTTAAGCAAGAGAACAAACGCGAAGGCCAAATTCTGAAGCAATTCAGTGCCCATTTCTGAAGCAATTTACTGGCAATTTTAGGGACTGTAGCGCCTTTCTCACTTAGAAAAAGACTTCCTGGGTTAAGTAAATGGCTGCAGGCAGAGGAGAGGCTGATGCCAGGTCGGTGGTGCCCAATCTCACCTGTGCCCTCCTCTTGCTTTAGGAGAAGCAGCAGCATTTGGAAGCTGCCGAGGTGGAGACGCGCCAGCTCCTCCAGAAGCTCTTCCCCAAAGTCTCTCTTCCTTCCAACATGGTAAGAGAAGTGGCTTTTCTTCACCTCCTGCTGGGGGTCAGGGAGCTCTGGTCCTGCTGGGCTGGGCAGTCCTGGAGTGTTTCCTCACAGCCCCTCTATCCCAAGGTTTTTGCAGTGGGGCGAGAGTGTCTCTTGCTGGTGATGCCTGTACTTGCACGGGGAAGCAAAGCTGCAGATAGGTTGCTTCAAGAAGTGTTAAAAGAGCAAAATAAAAGTTGTTATCTTGTGGTTTTTATCCCCCAGTGCCTGATTTACCTGTCTGTGTTATCTTGTGTCTCACTGAGATAGTAAATTTTCAGGGGTGGGTAATGCCTTGCTATGTTTGCTCACTGTCTGGCATGATGGGGATCTATATATTCCCAACCTTTCCAGGGGAGCTGCAGTGCCTCAGTGACAGCTAATACAATTTAGAGGGGGTTTATTTTGTTCCCAAGCACCGATTTCCAATTTTATATGTTTGGTGGCTTTCAGTGGTTTGCAGGGAAAATGCCCTTGGGTTCATGGGGTTCAGATGGGGTGAATAACATCAAGTGAGTCTGAAAAAAGGGTGCATTTCATTTATAACCTCTAGAGGTTTTGAATATTCATATTTAAAATTGTTCCCAAATGTGCTAAAGTAAAACCAGTCTTTAAAAAGACTTTCTGTAAGGTTATAAAACAACCTTCATAGAATTACACAGCATCTACTCGAAGCACTCAGGGATTTTGGGAAAGGTTCCTTTGAATCTTCAAATGCTTCTGCAGAGCCCTGACACTTGCAGGGAGTCCTCCATCACCCAGCTGTATTTCAGCTCATCCAGGCCCTACTGAGCTCTGTGTGTGTGTGTGTGTGTCACCACCTCGTGCTCCTGGGTTGCTGCCAGCTGTGTGTGGCACTGGCTGAACAACAACCATCGGGCTGTGTGTGAGCTCCAGGGACTCGGGGCACTGAGACCCTGCTCCCTCAGCCTGCAGTGAGGAGGAAAATGTCCTGAGCAGAGTTCTGAGATTATTCTCAGCCTTAACTGAATGCTTTCCCAACAGAGCCACAACGAATGGATATGTGGGTTTGAAAAGATGGCTAAAGAATACTTAAGAGAGGCTTCAGGATCTGAAGATGTCAAGGTAGGCACAAAAGATGGACAACTGGTGTGTGGCATAATGTGTGTGACCAGTATAAACCTTACAAGTTGTGCTGTGGGCTGGGAAGTTCAAGTTCTCAGAAAAGTCACAAGAAAATTGTTTTATATTAATTCTAGAGTGGTTTGGGTTAAAGATTATCCAGTTCCAACCCCCCTGCCTTGGCCAGGGATGCCACTCACTAGACCAGGTTGTTCTAAGCCTCATCCAGCCTGGCCTTGAACACTTCCAGAGATGAGTCAGCCACAGCTTCTCTGGGCAGCCTGCTGTTTAGATATTTACAGAAATGTATTTGCATCTTTGATGAGTACCTTGTGGAATTGTGAGTTCATGAAATTGAAAATCCCCATTCTCTTGTTTTAAGTAACGGGGTTTTTTTCAGTAATTCAAAGTTTGTGACTGGGCACTGAGAGTTGCAGGTGAACACTGCACTTGCTGTTGTCTTTTCATGGGTTGGAAAGACAGACCTGCCCAGGAGTGATACCAGCTTGTTGAAATAAGATGAACAGAACTGAAATCCCTCTACTGAGATGTGACTCTTGTGGTGCCTTTCCTCCTTTGCCAGGCTATGGAGCAGAAGCTGAGGGAGGCTGAGGAAATGCACATCCTGTTGCAGCTGGAGTGTGAGAAATACAAATCTGTTCTGGCAGAGACAGTAAGTGGGATGCCTGGTCCCTCTGTGTTGTTCCAGCTGCCTTTCTTCTGCTGTGAGCTTTCATATCCCTCTCTCTTCTTAGGAGGGGATTTTACAAAGGCTGCAGAGGAGTGTGGAAGAAGAAGAAAGCAAATGGAAGATAAAAGTTGAAGAATCACAGAAGGAACTTAAACAGGTATTTCTGAAGTTGTTTTTTTTTTCTCCTCAGCAGCCAGGCAGGTTCTGCTTGAAGTCACAGAGGGTGTCTGAGCTCTGTGAAGGCAGGTGTGGAACAGCCCTGGCTGCCTGGTTTGATGTGTGCATGACCAGGGGATGAAAAAGGTGAAGCCTACAACAAGTTTAATAGGAATGATTCCTCCTATCAATGGTATTTTGGTGCTCTGATACTTAGCTTTGTGTAAAGGCCGGGTTTTCATTTTTGAAGGAATGTATTTCCACTAAAGAGACTGAAAAATGGAGGATTTGTTGATCTCTTGAGATTTGTGCCACTATTTCTGTTGCCATTGTTGCAGAAGCAAGAAAAATGAACAGCACAGGTATAAAGTCTTTGACCATTGTGATAAATCTGTGTCACAGTCACAGAATCAGAGTGGTTTGGGTTGAAAGGACCTTAAAGCTCATCCAGTTCCAACCCCTGCCGTGGCAGGGACACCTTCCACTATCCCAGGGTGCTCCAAACCCCATCCAACCCGGCTTTGGACACTTCCAGGGATGGAGAGTCCTTTGCAGATGCTGTAGGAAACAGCCAAATAATAAGTAATAATATTAATGCTGATGGGATAGGAAACCAAAGATTGAATGTACAAGTGTCCCATTAATGTGCCCAGGAATATCTATTTTTCTGATCCTGGTAACTTGGACTCTATTTTTATTGAGCACATAGGTTTTTTCCAAGTATATTTGTCAGCAGATATGGACTCTCTGTGCTAAAATTGAAGTATCATGGAATCATAACAGTTTTCTGAAAGCTGTTAAAGTACTGCTCAATCCATTATGGTCAACTAATTACACTTGAAATTGCCTGCAATGCTTTCCTTTTAGGAAGGCTCTGTTGCTAGCAAAAGTGGGAAGAAAAAAAGGCTTTTATGTTTCTTTTCTAATCTAGAATTAAAGTAGGTCAAACTGCTTTTTTGAAAAGTAATTTCTCAAGTATCTCTGCTTAGTAAATTTGAGTGCCACTGTGTGGGCCTGGCAACAAACAGATGATTTATAAACATCTTGTTTGAGGGGCTTATGAAGGCTGTCAGATCTCGAACTATAGATGTGCTGCCATCTGCTGCACTTACACAGCCCCAAATAAGGCTAAAAATGCTGGATTTGGGTGTGTGGATGGTGGCTGTTCCCAATCTGGGAAGGATATGTTCCTTCCCATGGCTAATGGACAACTGGATTAGTGCTTATATTCCAAATCTTTCGGGCATGTGGGCTTTAAATATGTCAAAGAACTTGGGCTGGGAATAGGTAGGAATGGTGTAGACTCAGTATATTGAATTCTTTGAGTCAACATCTTATTTTATTCAACCACTCTGATTTCATCCTTAATTATTCTTAGATTGTTTCTACAACCTTGTGTATTTATGCAGAGTTTGTCTTAGACCAACTCAACCAAATATCTTTATTTTACCCCCCAAACTGCAGATGCGTTCCGTGGTCACATCTTTGCAGCACGAGGTGGAGAGGTTAAAGGAAGAAAACAAAGAAGTTGAAACTGTACGTGCAGGTGGTTTTTTCTTCTTGTCCTTGAAGCTTTATTTTGTTCAAACACAATTTAGGCTTGTGCTGTAAATCTGAATTTCTCTCCTGCCGGTGGCACAGCCTGTGCTGCAGTTTGACCTGAGCCTTTTGGGGCAGTGTTTTTTAAAAGGCAGAGAAGATGGAAAGTTGTTCTGGTTTTTAGTTCTGTACTCACCCAGTGGGGCCCTTTCTTGTGAGACTGAGCAGTTCACTGCTTATTGACAATCATGGGCTTGATTCTTTCTCTTTTTATCCTATTTTTGAGGTTTAAATCTGCACTGTGCAATCACTGGGCTTGAAATGCTCTCTAAACGTCATGGAATATTTGATAGAAATTTACAGCCAGTTATAAATCAAGCAAATGATACTGCAAGAAAGCACTGAAAACATCTGTTTTAACTCTGTTTTTCTGTTTCTAGCTTAAAAAAGAGAGAGAACATTTGGAAAGTGAACTAGAAAAGGCAGAAATAGAACGATCTACTTATGTTTCAGAAGTCAGAGAGGTAAACATAATTGTCCAAGCTGTACCTTTTTTTTTTTTCCCCCTTTTGGTTACCAGTTGGCTGGCAAACTAACCTAGTGCTTGGCCCCTGTGGCTGAGGAGTTTGTATGCTTGTGACCTTAGGGTAGAGCAGCGCACTAATAACTGAGCAGAAGAGAACGGGCATCCTAAGGAGACAAATCCTAAAACTCTAAACTTCATTTCAGCTCAAAGATCTCTTGACTGAATTGCAGAAAAAACTTGATGATTCATATTCTGAAGCAGTAAGACAGAATGAAGAGTTAAATTTGGTAAGAAGCTTGTTCTCCGTTGGGCACAAACGAGGCTCCCAGCATACGTATGAAGCGGAGACTTATTTCAAATCCTGTCTGTTCTGCTAACCTCTTCAGCTTGATATTTTTGTCCATTGAAACCATTTATGTAGTCTGACTTTTACAATTTGTCTCTTTTCTCTGCTCCTAACAATAGCATGTCTGGTTCTTAAGACTTTTTCCCAAAGTCTGTAAGACTTTCATTCCTGAAACTTCTTGAGAAGATTTGCAGTGTAGGCATATGCAGCAGCAAATGTAATGTCCTTGGAGCAACAAAAGTGGTTCTCTCATGGGTTTAACTGGAGGATTATTCTCTGGTGGGGTGTTTTGTTTTTTTTTTTCTCCAAAGCTTTTGAGGATGCAGCAGTGCTGTCCGTGCTCTGACTGCGCAGAGCCTGCTCTGTATGAACAGAAATTGGCCAGACCCAAAGTTAGATGAATTCAGAGCATTCAGCCATTCAGCTGCTGACACCCTGCTGTGGCTGAATGGCCCTGCTGGCTTGGTGCTTGCATGTGTTACAGCGTGTTTGGCTAGAAATGCTTCCAGCCAATAATGCTCCTATAGCAGCTCTCTCAAGAAGGACTTGGATTAACAGCATAGACCTAAGGATGCATGGTTTTCCTTTTTGAGCCCTTTCCCTTCTCACTTGTTTCAGTGACCTGTTTTTTAAGGCTGCAGGAGCAGTCAGAGCTTTCCTCTGCTTGTGTTTGGCCAGTGCTTTCCTGCTTTTGGGCCAGAATTGGGGAGGGTTGTTTCTGTCAGTCACCATGTCTGTAGGATGGTGGGACAACCAGGCTGATGTAACTGGGTTGAAATAGTTGATTTAGAAAAATCACCACCACCACCACCACAGCAACAATCTGCTTAAGTTAATAGCACACTTGCCTCAGCAAGCAAAGCCTCTCATTCTGAAAGCGAGGGAAATGGGAATTGAATACATATCGTGGAGTTAATCAGTAAACACCAACCTCTTTGAGGCAACAATTTATTATGTCTGTGCACAACAAGAGCTTAAAAAGCTGAGCTCCCTGCTAGGGCAGCTGGAGTGTAATGTGGTGGTGCTGTGCTGGTGGGAGTGTGAGGATGTGTTAAACAAGCACCTCCATGCAGCTGGCTCAGGAATGCTGTCCTGAGTGTGTGTGAGTGGCTTTTGCTGGAGGCTGAGGAATAGAAATGATGGGATTTCAGAATGGGTTCCCCACTATTTCAAAGGTAAGCAAGGAGAAGCTGAAACTGCAGAGGAGCTTCCCCAAAATGTGTAAGGCCAGCATTCACCAGGCCAGGTGGCTCCAAAGGGGGAAGCCTTCCAAGGGTGAGACAAATACAATGTGTAGGTTTGGAGTCGGTGAGAATTCAGGGCTCTGAGTAGCCCGTTGTTCCCTCCTTTAATCTCCTGCTGGCTTCCAGGAAGATTGACAGCAGGAATAGTGAACATTAGCACAGCACACTTCAGAGGCACAAATCCAACAAAATTGGCTCTCAAGCTCCTTGTTAGCACTTCTGTTTGAGGCTCAAGCCTCAAGTGCTGTGGCTGGTTCTGTGTGCTGTGTTGAAGAGCAATCAAAATATCCTTTAAAAAACTGTGTATCTTTTGGAAGGCTGCAGTTTAAGTACTGACTGCAGCCAGTACAGAGTATTCATCCCTCTTGACTGAAATAGTTTCACTTTTTTGGATTGAATCTAAACACAATCGACAACTTAATATCCCCCTGTCAGTGATTCATGCCTTGATGTGCCATTAACAGACTGGTTAAGTCAACATAGTTGTAGTAAGTGGTGCTTTATTAAGATGACAAGTAGAGCTTTTTAGTTTATTCAGCAGTAGAGAGACTGTTTAGCCTGCTCTAGGAAGATGACAATCTTCATTTTTGCATATTTGCTGTGAATTAACTTGGAGTCTGGGCTGACTCCCGTGATAAGGATGCTGGAGAGGCTGATGCTCCTCCTGGAATGGAGTTGCAAAGTTGAAACCACTCGTTAGGAAGCCAGTGCCAACCACGTTTTTGTCCTCTGTAGTTTCCATTCTTTACCTTTATCTTTACAGATGGAGCCTCTCTTCCTTGACTGTCCTTGTAAACCTCATCATACATGTCGACTAATCCAGTGTGTGCAGTAATTGTTAGTAAATCTTCCTCCCTTTGCAGTCCATGTGCACTGGGTTAATCCCTGGGACAGACAGATGAGATCTGTGTGTGTGAGGGAAACTGATTTGCTTTGTTACTGTTTTTGCAGCTGAAAACGCAGCTAAACGAAACACTATCAAAACTCAAAGTTGATCAAAACGAGAGAGAAAAGGTAGCTGGTGACTTGCCCAAGGTAAGCAGAGACCCTGAGCAGTTGCACATAAAAATGTTAGCAAAACCCCTCAGTGTCTGTAGTTTTGCAGTGCTGGAAATGATGATTTGAAGGACCTTGGTTTGAGCTGGCTGCCTGGTGGGGTGTCTTGCTCCACTGGCTGGGGCTGTAAGAGCTCTCCCTGCACGTCTGCAGAAATGATAAAACTGCAACTAAAAGCTGTTTAATCATCCTTCTTGAAAGACTCCCCTGTTCACGATAATTTTATGCCAATAGGAACAAGTGGTGATTTGGGGCTAACAAGTAATTCTTTATTTAAAAGAAACCCCAGCCTAAGGAAAAGCCCATCCCACAGCCCTCTGCCCACACTACAGCCTGAGGCTTTTAAATCAAGCCTCAAATGCGAGAGGGTTGCAAGCTGGTTTACAGAGCATCTGCCCTTTTGCACATGGTGACATAGCCACTATGACCTAGGAGACTGCAAATCCCAAAATTTAGAACTGTGCAAGTGTGATGGCACAAACAGCTGGGTTTCCTGTGCTTTTCCTCCATGGCTGCTCTTACAAGATGGTTTGGAGTGGAAAATCTTGAAGCATGAGAGGTCTCAGTGCTGTCTGTCACTCCAGAAATAAAGCAGTCATGGGAGAATTGATAAATGGAGACAGGAATAGCCTGTGGAATAGCTGGGCTCTGGCTCCAGACTCTGCAACACCTTGTTCCTTCAGCATCATAAGCAAATTGGGCTGAGTTCTTCCAGGATTGGAGTGGGAAATGATGTTGGGGGAGCATGTCTTGTCCTGGACAGGGATAGATGATCACAAAAGCACTGGGGGAGGTGAGAAGCTAAAGGAAACCTGCTATAATAAAGAATTTCAAACATTTTGCTCAGGACAGTTATGTTGGGTGTTGACATACAAAGCCAGCTGTGCTGATGTCCGTGGCTCATGGTGTACTCTACATAAATACAGAGCTGGGGTTAGGATTTTGGAGGCCTGCACTCCTGCTCTTGTGAAATTTCCTGCATGATTTTTACCTGATGACTTGATGTGAGACTGTTAAAGCTTCCCTGTAGGATTCCTCTCAGATGCAGACAGGCTGACATGCAACATGCTGATTGTGAGGAGACATGTCAGTCTTGGCAAATGGGTTGGTCCCTGGAGCAAATCTGGCATAAAACAGAGTTCCTCCTGAACAGTGATTTCCTGTGTCTCTGGTGCTCTCAGGGAGACGAGGGTTTGCTAATTGTTGTGCCTTCTCTGTGTCTTNTCTGGCATAAAACAGAGTTCCTCCTGAACAGTGATTTCCTGTGTCTCTGGTGCTCTCAGGGAGACGAGGGTTTGCTAATTGTTGTGCCTTCTCTGTATCTTCCTTTTTTTTTTTTTTTAATAACATCTTTCCCTTACAGGCCCAGGAGTCTTTGGCAGCTCTCGAGAGAGAGATTGGGAAGGTTTTTGGGGACGCCAATGTTATTGAAAACAGCGACGTTTGCACAGACTCGGTGAGTGTTTCCTGCAGCTCGTGCTCGGGGGCCACACAAATCTCAGGCAAAGTGGGAACCTGGGGAAGTGAGGTCCAGCAGAGGAACAGGATGCTTGCTGCTGGTGGGTGATTGGGGCTTTTTGAAGATTCCAATGCTGCAGCTTGCGAGGGTGTCAATTCACTGGGAATTTTGCTGCTGTCTGGATCACAGCCTCCTTCCTGTGGCTCAGATTTGCAAGGAGGGAGGGGAGAGATTCTGGGCTTTTGATGGGTTTTTGGTGTGGTTTGGGCAAAAGTGGGGAGATCCCCAGACTTGTCCCTTCAAGAAGGGAAAAGGGAAGCTAAAACTAACTCTGCTGGTGGCTGAGTGGGCTGAAAACACTGTTGGGTTGGCCCTTGCTGATGTCAGTAATGCCAAAGAAAGGCAGTCTTGCACAACCTGTAACACTCAGGAAGAGATTTTCTTGCCAGAACGTGGTTCCTTCTGCTCCTCTGCAGCTGTGGCCAAGAGCCAGAACTTGATTTCAGCTGGTCCTGGCTCCTGGGAATTTGTGTTGACCTTGATGTGGCCCAGCAGCAAAATCTTGCTAAGAGGAGCTTCAGTAAGGAAGCAGCCCTGGGTGCTGTGGGTGGGTGACTCTGCAGACTGCTGGTGTTCCTGTATCCTCCGGCAATGACATTCCAGCTTTAGGGTCTGGGATTGGGTGGGCAGTTTTCCATACTGGCAGGTGACTCCCCTGAGCCTGTGGGTTGCTGTTAGCACAAGGTTGTGGAGCTGGTGGTCAGAGAGTTGCCCTAAAGACATCACCAGCACAAGGGCTTGGGTTGGTGTGGGAATAGGAGACAGGAAAGAACTGCACCTACACGCTGAGTCGTGCCAGAAAAGAAGGAAGTTTATTTACCTCTTTGACATTTTATAGAATTCCAAAGGTGACAGTGGATTGGAGGGTGAAGCTGCCACCCCTCCCACACACTGGTCAGACCAACAGTCCGTCAACTCTCTCCTCCTCCATGAAAATATGAAAACAAGCCATTTGTTGATACTTGAAAGCGTGGGAACTCCAGTTACAGAAACGAAAAACAATTTCAGAAGGCTGAATCAGGGCAACAGGTTGGGGCTTTGTCACTGGCTTTTTCCGTCTCTGGGTAAAAGAGCTTTCACACCAGCCCTGGAACAGCTTCCCAGAGGGCAGCTGGGAAGGGGAAGGCTGAAGGACATTCTCTCCCAGCTCAGTGGTGCCAGTGGAACTCATTACCCATTTTCTTCTGAGGGACAGAGTGGAAGGAACCGCTGTCGTTTGAGGGGGAGAGGAGCCCTTGCTGACAGGACAAATAATTTATATCAGCTCCTTTTTAGTGCTGAACCTAAGTGGCTTCATCAGCTGCAAGAGGAAGCTCGGGATCCTCTGAGGAGAGCTGCACAGCAGCCTTTGTAGTCATTAGCAGGAATGAAATGGCTTTTCCAGGCTCATCAGTCATGGATACTGATGGACCCCTGCGCTGGGCTCACTGTGTCTGGGCTGGAGATGCAGCTGGGCCTGTGAGACCTGAGATGTGCCAACCCTGGGAGCTGATTCCTGGAGGATGGGAGGGCTCAGCAGTGTTCCCAGGGGGAGCCCAGGGCGCTTTCTGGTGCCAGTGTGTCCCTGTCCCTGTCTGCAGCAGGCTGGAGAAAAGCCCCCCTCAAGCCAATGCCCAGCTCTTTTCTGCTGTGCCCTTGTGGCTTGTCCAGTGATGGGGACAGTGATGGCATCAGCCATGGCTTTGGTGGCTCTGGTCAGCCCCCCTGAGCTGGGCTGTCATCAGTTGTGCCCTGTGGTGGCCCAGATATCCTCGTTTGGCTTAATTGCCCTAACTCCCAAAACCCCTCTGGCTCTCACGTTGCTCTGCTCTTGCTGCACATGGTGGAGCCCAGGTCTCTGCCAGAATATCCATGGCTTTATTCTAAAGAGGAGTGTGGAAAAACAGTCCTAATAAACCTGCAATTAAGCTTTCATCAGGAAAAATACATTAATTGTCTAAGCAGCGCTCTTGACAGGTAGCCATTGGCAGAGGCTGGAATTAGAACATTATCTTTTCTCCTCAGAAAGGCCTTTTCTGCTGCCTTTTTTTTCCCCTCATTTTGAGGGGAGAAAAGGAAACTGTCTCCCCAGAAGCCTAAAAACCCAGCTCAAAATAGCTCTCAGATCAAAAAAGAAAGTCTTCCAGCCACTTCCACCTAGCAACAGTGCCTTTTTTTTTTTTTTTTTAAACGAAGGACCTGAAAACACATGCTCGAAAATGAACATATTTGTTCCTTCTGGGTGCTGGAACCAACCCACAAAATTGAGAAATGATACTTGCATAAACCCTCAAACACACTCTGAGTGTTTTCTTTAGACTCCTTTTCTTTCTGTTTAAAAATAGACCGTTTGGGGTTTCTAATCAGCTGCTTTGTCACTTATGGGACCAGCTGATGACTAAAGGGGGCTTTTTAGTGTGCTTTAAGGAAGTCATTTATATTCAGCAGCTTGCTTAGGCACTGAGCTTATTTGGAGGCTTATGTGAAATCTAATGTGCTTTCCCCCCCCCCAAACCTCAGTGCAGAGCACTCCATCACTGGGAACTGGGAATGCCATATGTGTGAAACAGCAGAGGGGAATCTGTCCAGACGGTTCAGCTCCTGTTTTAGCTGCTGGGTCTGAAATCACGGGGGCTTCCCCACCACCATCCTCTTCCTCTCTTCAGCCTCATGTCCCAAAGAAGTGGAGTCACAGAATCCCAGAATGGTTTGGGTTGGAAGGGACCATCCAGTTCCAACCCCTGCTGAGGGTGGGGACACCTTCCACTATGCCAGGTTGCTTCAAGCCCCTTCCAACCTGGCCTGGAACAATTCCAGGGATGGGGCACTCTGGGCAACCTGTGCCAGGGCCTCCCCACCCTCACAGGAAGGATTTCTTCTGTATATCTGACCCAAATTTCCCCTCTTTCCCCTGAGTCACGGAGAGCTGGGGCTCAGCAGTGGCTGTGTGAGGCAGCTGTGCACTCCTGGGTTAGCAGGACTGTGCTGACCTCAGATCCATGGGGATCCAGTCAGGATTGGCCCCGGGAGGATTGGGGATGTGTCTGTAATTCATGAGTGAGCACTGCCCGAGATCAGTGAGGTCACAAACCAGAAGGGAGATGCAGTAAATGAGGGAGGGAGGGAGGAGCTGTTCCCAGAGAAAGGGGCTGGGAGTGGACTGGAGAGCTCCTTCCTTGCTCCTGCTGGTTCTGTGCTGCTGCCCGGGCAGCCTCACTGCTGGTCAGTGCTGGATTAATTCATCTCCTGGCCTGCTAATTACCTTTGCCTTTCCACTTCCATCAGTCTGTGTGAGACTGCTAAGCCAAGTCTCAGACTTGATAGATGTGATTTTCTACTTTAAAAAGGGTAAAACAGGTTAAGGCTACCCTAATACAGATCCCAATGATTTTTTTACAGTAGAAAAATGTTTACCAGTTGCACAGGAGTGAGAGCTTTGCTGGAGATTTTGTTCTCTTGTCTGAGCCCAGAGTCGTTTCTGTAATGGTGCGGGTGCTTGAGTTTGATTTACTGCTCATTCTGCATTTCCAGCCAAATGGGAGCAGGGGAAATGGCCCTCTCTGAACTCCCTCTAATTTCCCTGGAGCTCTGGGGAGAGATTTGCACCCGCATTACGCATCAGTCTCATTCTGTGGGTAACACCAGAGTGGGGCTGACGGATGCTGAGCGCCTGCAAACACCTCCGTGCTCCTGTGGAGAATTGGGTACTTCTGCATTGCTGACACCGTGGCAGAGTTGTTTATTTTTAGCTGTTGAATTTCAAGGAAAAGCTCTCCTGCAGGTGATCTGCATGTCTGTGTTCTGAGCTGAAACAGGAGCAGTGAGGGGTGTGTTAGATGTGGAGTGCTCTGTGCGTCTCTGGAGGAATTAATCAATAAAGATAATAAAACAGGGATTACACAGCACTGTTATGGTAGCAAGGCTGACAGGCAGAGAGGCAGGAGGGGGAGAGTCCATCTTCAGCTGTGACACTTCCAGATTAATAAACTGTTGGATTCCTAGAAAAAAAAGCATTTATTTTTGTTTCAAAACACAAGCTCAACATTTTCATTTCAGCACAGGAAACTTTCTAGCTTGTGGTAGCTTTTGTTTCTCCTTTTCTCTGTGTTTTCTGGTGCTTGGACTGCTTTGTGAAGCCCTCATCCAAGTCTAGGCGTTGCTGGCAAGTGGGAATTTCCCAGGGATTTGGAGCAGAGGGTGAATCCATGGGATGGCTGTGGGTGGGAAGGCTGTGGATCTCCAGGCAGCTGTTCCAAATGCTGTTTCACAGCTGGAGCTGCTGTGGGCTGGGGTATTGGATACTGCTGAGGACACCACCCCACAGATCCTCAGTCACACCCAGTCCCTGGTGGTCCAGGAGTTTTGCTGTTCCAGCTGTGGGGTCAGAAATCATCCCTGTGCACCCCAACCTGTGTTATAAACCATATTCATGAGGGGGTTCAGCCAGACTGGTGGGGAGATAACCTTTGAGTCTGCATCAGCTGTGGATACCAGCACAATTCCTGCAAGCAGGGAGTGCTGGAGTCCCAGGCAGTGAGGGCAGGAGCTGGATGTGCAGGTGATTCCCTGCAATAGCAAAGGGCTCCTTGACTTTGAACCATGATCTCCTTAAACGTGGCCATAACCCTCTGACTGACAAGAATTGTTCCCATCTGCACCAGGAGCTGTAATTTTATACAGAGGATCTAATTCTAGGCTTTCTTGGTAATTAGATTGTAAATGAGTTTTTAATGATTTCCTTCTTTTTTCCTTGCAGGAATTGAGTGAGAAAAGGCAAAATGTGGCGGTGAATCTCACCCAGGACGTGGGTCATCTCAAGAAGCTGCTGGTGTCAATAAGCCAAATGCTGTCAAAGGGATGAGGGCACCACAGCCAGGTGGGTGTGAACACTGATCCCCCCCAGTTCAGCTGTTGGGAAGGCCACTGGTGTGTGTTATGGTGGGACTTNGTGAGTCCAGCCATTCCCCCAGCTCTGCCAAGGCCAACGCTGACCACGTCCCCAAGTGCCACATCCACATGGCTTTTAAATCCAGGGATGGAGATTCCCTCACTGCCCTGTTCCAATGCCTGACCCTGATAACACTTTCAGTGAAGAATCTTTTCCTAGCACTGATCCAAACTCCAAATCATAAAAAGCTTCTGGTAGGCACTGGATTTGTTCCTCTCTGGATGCACATGTCAATTAGCTGAGACTAATCTTGAGTCCCTCTGTGGGCTTGTGATTCCACCCCTCCCTCCCACTCCCTGCTTCTTCCTGCAGCAGGCTGGCCCAAGTTTTGTTCTCCCAGAGCCTGTGCCTTTTTTTCCTTTTTGTTTGCTCCACCAGCAAACTGTCTGCACTTCCATGCTCTGATTGCTTTGGGATGGAGGATGTAAAATAACCCCCTGGGCTTTCACTGAGCTGCCGGCAGTGGCTGGCTGTGGGTGTCTGAAGCATCAGCCTGGCATGAGCTCCTCAGCCAGTTACAGACACATAGGCAAGGCTTTAATTTGAGTACGCAGCCAGCTTGGAAACTTGGAAATTTGTGCTGATAAAATTACATGACCCAGAGTTAGCTGAAGGTTGGATAAGCTGAAGACACTGAACTTTTTAAGGAAGCTGATGCAGATTTGGGTCTGAACTGGGAACTCTTTGTCTTGGGAGGCAGCTCTGAACAAGGAGTGTCAGAGTGTCATCTGCTGGGGATGGGGACTTGTATTCCTGATTCGGGTGGTTTTTATGCTCCTGCCTCTGGAATACAGGCACAGCTGAGCTGGTGAGGGGTCCCTGGGTGTTGAGGTGGGAGGGAAGTGCTGCTGCACCTCAGCCTCTGCTCTGGGAGGCTGTTCCTGCTCAGCCTCCACCCCCCAGGCTCGTTCCCCTGGGCTTGCTCATGAGCTGACCCCAAGGAAATGCAGGTGAGGTGCGTGATGTTCCCTGGGGAGACTGCTCCTCTGACCTGGTGATTTGTGTTTCTCTTGCAGAGTGAAGTCACGGGGGAATCGTTCATTTGAGGATAGCAGAAGGCATTGTATTATATTTTGCCAAATTAAAGCCTTATTTATGTTTTCACCCTTTCTACTTCGTCAGAAACACTGAACAGAGTTTTGTCTTTTCTAATCCTTGTTAGACTACTGATTTAAAGAAAAAACCCAACTCTCTAGACACCTCCAGAGTTTAGTTTTATAATAAAAACAAACCTGTTTGGATAATTAGACCTTTACATTCCTGGAGAGACAATAAACACATAATCTTTTATCTTATTTTGCTCAATAAAACTTGTTCAGAAAACTCCAACGTGGTAAAGTCACCGATGGGAAATGACATTTTAATACTGATGTTGTACACTGTTTTACTTAATTACATTTTTGGGATTAGCTGCCTCTGACTTCAACCTCAAGTAAAC
>VYZR01018053.1:5519-24322 GCA_013400675.1 Oxylabes madagascariensis | reverse complement strand
CCCCGAGCAGCACCCCGAGCAGCGATGTGCGGCCCCGCCGCCTGCCCAGGCTGCCCCAGCGCTCTTTTGTTCCCGCAACTTGCGCCGAGAATCCCCGCTCGGGTTTTGTGCCGCAGCACCGGGCTCCGGCGGATCCCGGAGCCAAGTGTCTGGGCTCACGCATGACTGCCCCTGATTACATTTTACTGCGTCTAAACTTGAGGCAGAAGACAAAAGCAAGGTGAACGTAATGTGCGGTGTCACCCGTAACCTCCGAGCCGAGGGTGGGGATACTGTTTCTCGTTAAGGGCCGGTAGAGCTTTAATTTATCTTGGCAGGCCGTCTTAATACCCACCTTAGGCTTGCCCAATAATAATGCAGAAATAAAATCTGGTGATGGCAGGCAGCCTGCAGCGCAGCCGGAGCTTCTGTCAGGCCTCAGTGCACCTGCACCAGCTTATCAGTGTGCTTGTGTTTGCTGTTCGGGGCTGTAGGTGTAAATGGATGTTCAGAGCAGGTCCTGGAGCCTCTCTGCTGCAAGGTTTGCTCCAAAGTTCAGAAATAAAAGTAATAACTCCTCTCCCTCACTTGAGTTTTTCTCGACTCGAGCAGAAGCAGTCAGGCAACAAGGAACTGCAGGCTTTCTGCTAGGCTTTAATCCATCCTAAACATAGGAGTGGGACACTTCTCCCAAACTGAGTGGTGGAACTAGGGATACAGCTCTGCCAGCCTCACAAAGCATAATTTAGAACAGTACAACCAACACAGGAGCTACAGTGGTGACAAGCAGAAGGGTGACTCCTGTTACCTCATGCTTTTTCCTTCTTCTTACATTTTATTTTGCATTTATACATGTATCACTGGCATAAGGGAGGATCTCTTTATGACAAATAATACTACATGCAACCAGTAACTTTAAGTATCTAAAGACACAACTGTGGCCATCACTTGCATGTAGCTAACATAGCAGCTTCTCCACTTTCTAATGATGGATGAAGTTAAGAGTATTGTGGCTGTAGCAGCATCATGTGCTGGCTCTGGCATTAGGAAACTGTCAGGGGTTTACTCATATGTTTATTGTTGCTGTGGGTTTTGCTATGTGAAAAGACAAGAAAATAGGTTTTGGGTTGAATTTAGTTTACTTGACAGCACGAGTTCAGGTCTGCAAAAAAGTTGTCACTGCCAGAAGTTTTTGAACAGAGGATTTCAAATTGACTGCAAAAGTTACCGGAGTAGCTAAAGCACCACTACCTATGTATTGCCTCACTTCTGTTTAGAAGGGCTGAGTAATGTCTTTCCCTCTGTAGATCCGGGATACATTATCAGTTGTATTGGTGATAAAATGTGTAATCACTGAATACATTTTGTCACAGCTGGATGAAAATCAGTAAGAGTGCTCTGCTGGGATTTCTGATACAGATGTCAGCAAAGATATTTGGCTCAACTACAAATTAGAGGTTAGTTTCCTTTGTGTGGGTTATGAAGAAAACCACAAGTTTAAATTAGGCGTCCTAATGCAGAATGGGCTCTGCCTATGAACAGATAGGACAATAACTCTTCGGCCTGAAGCTATATGGAAGCTACCTGTTTGAACCCTGAAATATGACCAATTACATTTATAACTCGATCCAGCTGTCTTTTCCAAGAACAGACTTTGCCGTGCCTCATGTGCTGTAACAATGCTGTTGCTACAAAATCTTCCAATAATTAAGTGGGGAGCAATAATCTGTAGGCTACTTAGTTTAGTCTGCTTTGTAGAAGCAGCACTGCCAGTGTATGAGTGAGACAAGTATTCACAGGAAAAGACTGCATTTATTCATTATAGTTTCTATTTTCTTCTCATATATAATTTGACAACCCTTATTTTAGGGCAGCGATACTGTAATTGTAATTTGGAAAACACAGGGTTCTGAACTCAAGGGCAGTGTTTACTGGGATACCAGGCGTGCTGTATCATTATCAGTGTTATAGTGGAAGCTGAATGTGGCTTCTCAAATTGGGTTTGTGGTACACAGTAGCCAGATGTAGGTGAACACTGCCTGTCTATGCCTGACTGGTTTTCCAGTGGGAGAACAGATGCAAATTTGAATAGCATTGTCAGTGTTGTCCTTCAGCTTATCTGACTCCAGAAGCTTATCAAAGAAAAGTTCTGTTCTTGCTCATCTTAAAAAAAGCAGTTCTACTAGTGCATGTATTCAAAACAACAGCACTGTAGCTTCAGCTGTGTTTTTTGCAAATTTAAGTCTTGCTGGAAATCATATTTCAAAAAAAGTAGATATTTGGGATAGAGAGCTTCCCTGTTACAGAAGGGAAGTTTGTGCAGGCTGATTTGGGGTAGATCAGGGAGTAGATAAGGCTCACGGTATTCTGCATATCTGGGAAAATTGTTTGGTTTGAAGTCTCAGCTTCTATGAGGACAGTGGTGTGAAATGCTTATATTCTGTTCTTGATTTACCTAATGTTCTCTACTGGCTTTTTATTTAATGACTTCTGTAACCATTCTTTTATTTCCGATTGCATTTTAGGCTTGCTTTTGCTTTCCTTGCGTTTCGTTTTCATTTCGATGGCTCTAACTGTTAAAGAATATCACTCATCAGCTTTCAATTAGATACATGACCACAAAAAATAGCATCATTAATAGAAAGTGAAGTGCTGTTTAGCTTGAGATGAGAGAGCCTGCCTTAAAAGGCTGACATTTGTGTTTATCACTAGGTTTTCAGATTATGTAGAAATAGTCGGGGAGGCAAAACTTGCTAAAGGCAGTATTTCAGTTCTGTCTTCTTAAAGCTATAGGCTTATGCAAACTAAAACACGAGGGGACATTCTGAGAAGAAACCAAGCTCTTCAATATGTTTCTGCAACAAATATTATTTCTGCAATTGTTGTTCCAAACAGTTTTGTGTATTGCATGATCCTGTACCTGACAGGAGTTAATCGTGGTATTCCTTCTGTCTCAAGTGTTTAAAAGGAGAAAACTCTTCCTGGAGTTTTCTGTGGGGCCTATTGCTTTCCCAAGCAGCAGAGTTGACTTCTGTCTTTGCCATTGCCTGCATGATTATCTTACTCCAGACTGAAGCTATTTGTGCTTATCTTTGCTCTACAGCTTGGGAAAACAGAGGCATAACTGGTCATACACATCTGCGCCCAGGACTGAACGCAGTTGGGTGCCTTACATCACCTCATGTTGGTTGTTTAGTGAGTCATTTTTTGGGCAGAGAGCTAGAGAAAAATAAAGAATACTTTTATCAGCATGCTCTGTGTATTTTAAAGCTTAGGCTTTATTATTGTCAGAAAGACTGTTAACTGTGTTGAAACAGGTTGCTGTAAAACTTCAGTCCCATTAAAGCAATAGGTGTGTTCTAGTTGGATTTTTTTGGAAAACTCATTTTTGTAAAGTAGGTTGCTGAGTAATGCTTAAGGAGCAATCTCTGCTCATGTACTAAGTGCCCCTATGGAAATGAGTCAGATTGTCTTTTTTCCTTTTGCTTTTTATCTCATTTCTTCTGACAGGTTAAAATCTGCACAATAGCTAAGTAAGCAAGAATTTGCTTCTCCACATAATATAAACTGCAGCAATGAGCTGATGGTGGGTCCCCAAACAGTGTGAGTGGATGTAACTTCTTTAGAAGATATTTTCATTGTCCTTCATGTTTCCTGTGTCCTCCACTCAACAAAGATTCTGCAATGTTCCAGTGAATATATTCCAGTATCTTAAGTTTTTCTAATTCTGAAGAAAAGTGTCTATATACAGGGAGCTTTACAAGGATTCATACAGTACAAAAAAAAAATGCAAAGTGCAGGTGTTGCCTCTTGTAGCCCTTTCCAAAAAGGACTCCAGCTGCCCTGCTGAGCACCAGCCAGCTGCCTGGTGAATCCTGATGCCGAAGCACAATGAGCTCTGAGGCTTTCCTGTGGCTGAACAGGATCCAGGATCTTCACTGGCTTTGAGTGCAGCAGCACACTCAAGATGGATGCCTTCCATCCAGAGCACTTTGAAAAAGGAGATGAAATACTTCAGCTGCTTCAGCCTGTGACTGCTTCCAGCATTCACCCAGACTCTAGCAGTTTTTGTGATTTTAGTGGTAGTTCATAGGAATGTTACTTCTAAAAGCAGATATCCCTGAAGATGACCCATAGTTACCTAGAAATGGCTTCAAAAACATCACATTTCTCTGCACAAAAGTTGGTGGGTTTGGAAGAATTATAAAAATACCAGTTGACTCCTTAATATTGTTTGTTCATTTGCTACAGGATAACTTGACTTTTGATTCAGTGGCACTTTGTGACTCTTGTACTTCAGGACAGTTTTCTCCTTCCAAACATAATCCTTTCCTTTTACTAACTACTGCTTACTCTCTGTTAGTTTCTTCCTCTAACCCTCAAAAGAAGAATACTGGAGCCTTTTTTTTTTAGGTTTTTACCTTCTGTAGCCTCATCCTAGCTTTGTCTCTGGAGTCCCTAAAATCTGATGCTGCACACAGTCATCTTTTCTTTTGGAGGAATTCTTTCCTTCCTTGCTTGCTTCCCCTTAAAAAACCCAAACAAAACCACTGAAGGCACAGCTGCTGCAATGGAGTTCAAGAAAATCTGCTGTAATGGGGGAACTTGGCTCACTGTTGATGAGTGGGGCTTTTTGAGTGCGGGCAGTAGGGCTTGCACTCAACACCTGTCCCAGGAAAACATCTTAGAGGTAAAATGGATGAGAAGTTCATTGATAATATTATGTCTGTAAGTTCTGTTGTCTGTTACAACCTGAACTTGAACATTGCAATTGAATTTCCCAGGCTGTCAGTACTCCTGCTGCTCTGCCCTGTGTAGTTGTCCTGGGGACATTGTCAGAATCCACATCGTTGGCCCTCAAGGAACTGCTCCCAAGTGTCAAATTAGAAGTCTTTGGTGGTTTTGGCTTCGTTACCCTGATTCATCTCCTGTCTCCAAGATTGCCTCTTGAAGGGTACAAGGCAGCTTAAATCAGTGAGATGAGTGTTTAAGATCCTTTCAGTTTTGAAGGGTACAGTACAGTCTCACTGATAAGTTTTGGGGCAGTGAGAGAAGCTGCTGCTCTGAAATGGATTTCATTAAAATACTTTGAAGATCACCATGTACTGAGTAAGGAGATTGAATCTGAACAGGAGCAATGGCCAGGCTTGACTCTTCTGTGTCTGCTCTGAGTCCCCCCTTCTGCTGCAGGCACTGCGTGGGATCCCATGGATTGGGACTTCTGCCTCAGTGGAGCTTCCTTCAAGATCAAGGTTCTTAAAAAAGATGACTCATGACAAAGTGTACAACAGATTCCCTCTGAATATTTTTTTACCTTCAGATTTCTTCTGGAGTCTTGATTTAGAAATGCACCTTTTGATCTTGATTTAGATGGCTCACTCTTAGCAATTTAGGTGGTGTTGAAATATTTGTGCTTTGGTAACTAGAAAATGGTTTGACATAGCACAAGGACAGGTACTGTTTGAGGAACAGTTTTACATACTGCTCTGAAAGATTGGAGCTAGTGGTAAGCTGAAATAAAATACTGCTTAGAACAGCAAGAATCATATGCATTTGCAGCTGTATTATTATTTTTAAATAGCCTCTTGTGCAGCAAACTTCTCAGTAGCACCAATTATTTCTGTGAATTGGATCCCCTGTGAGGTTTGTACCTGACATCTGGATGGATGTTTAGTCTTTGAAATACCTGGGGAAAACAGCCTTGAGCTGTTTTTATTTAAATTATTTATTATTTAAAATTAGTTATTATTTAAAAGATGTTTTTCTTTTGGCTTTGGTGTGTCTCTTAGCCATAGCAGTCACTGCTTGGGCCTGACTTCACTCCCTCTCTTCTACAATGAAAAGCCAGATCTTCATTCTCAATCACTGTAGTTCTTTGCTTATTCTGAATTTTGTGTTTTCCTTGCTCTTGTCAAAAAATCTATTCCCACGTATTGACCAAAGAGTACTTTTAATAGTGTTTTGAAGACTCTGCCTGTGGAGGAGTAGAAAACATTCTGTGGTGTTTCTTCTGTGAAGGCAGATGAGGAGCTGCTTTAATTCGAAAGCAATAAGGGGGACTCCTTGCTCCTTGCACTTTGCATTTACTTTTGCTGTATAGTCTTCTAGACCTGACATTTGACACTGTAAAGTACAATATTCTTGTTGAATATCTGAAATTTTCATGGCAATAAAATGTCTGTCAGGGACTTTAATCCAGAGTTGGCAAAAGCCTGGGCCTGCTGTCTACATGATAAAATTATTCCTTCCTTGTGTGAGCCAGGCATGTGATCTGGGTAGTGATAATCTTTGAGTGATGAAACATGGCAAAAGTTCTAAAACCTCTCCAGTTCATTAAGAGTATGCTAATTATGCCTGGTAGGTGAAAGAACTTATCCTTTCTATCGTCCTCACGGTAATTTTGGGACAGTCACCTCAACCCTGTTGATCATGGAACCTCTGACACTGCTGTAACTTTGCAGCAGCTACACTGGGCTCTGGGTTGGAAGGAAAACAGTTTTTCTTTGGGCAGTGAAAATAATTGGGAAGTTGAGGGTTTTTTGGCTTTGCACCTTCATGCAAAGGCTGGAATGAAGGGGAGGAGCTATGTTTTGGTACAGAAGTCAAAGATCTCCATGTCATTTGTCTGATTGTGAACAAATTCCATTTCTTATGTCTCAGCTTGTGAAGTAATAGAACTTGCAAAGTAGTGAAAGATGCTTTTGAAATGCCCAAAGGAATGCTGAATTTGATCCAGCCTCTTCACACACTGTTGTTGTCCTCTGTTCTGCAGGTGTCCCAGAGCAGATAGTATTTTTACCTGTGCAGTAGCTGTGGATGCTCATGAGGAACAGAGTGCAGCAGAAGCCTGTCAGGCTGTAGGAGGTGAAACAGTGATTGGGAGGTGTGGGAGAGGGCTGGATAGCTGGGGAGTTTTCAAACAAAACAGATCTTTATCAAAAAAGCCAATTAATAAAAACTGAAATATTTCTTAAAGGTGTTATTTTTTATAAAAGTTCACAGAAACACAAGCAAAGCTATAATGGGAGTGTTTTCATTGGAAGCCTGCCTGGCTTTCTGCCAACTTGTCTGCTGTTTTCTGTAATGAGATATTGAAAGACTTCAATTCTTTGAATATGTCTTACTCCTTGGCATCTCGCCTATTTTGGGGGAGGAGGGTGAAAATGTGAGCATGCCTGAGGTTCTGTGGCCAGCAATAATTCCATCAAAGAGCTTCCTTCCCTGTTCCCAGAGCAGTTCTCCGTGCACATTAGCTGCCCTTTGAGGAAGGGCGGCCTCGAAGGGCATCGGTGCTCAACACTCTGCAAAAGGGGTCTTGGCAGGAGAACTGAGATGTGGAGCTGCCAAGATCATTTACCTGCCAGTGGTGGGGAATGAGCTGCTGTCAGCAGGTGCACATGACCCTCCTCTTTGTCAGCTGGAAAAGCTCTGCAGAAGCCTGTGCTTTTTTCACAAGTATCTTTGAGGGGTTCTCATGCAGCAAGGATGAGCACAGGACTCCTGAGGGAGGGAGAGATTTTGAGGCTTTGCCTGAAATGTGTTAGAGGAATTGAGAAGAGTGTTTGAAAGCAGTTAAAGATTGGGGAGAATTTTTCTCTTCAACAAAGCTAGCCTACATTTTCATTCCAAGTCTTCATCTATATCTCCAAAGGGAGAACCCTTCTGTCTTCAAGGACTATGTCATTAAAATGTTAGCTGGCCTAACCACAGATTACTTGCATGTTTCCATAGCAATGACACTTTGTAGAGCTCTATATTACAGTTTGCAGGGTATCTACTGTACATCAGCCTTTTTGAAGCTGAGTAACTGTCTTGGAAATCCTCTGATCTGTTTGCTGCTTGTCACAATGTGGAGAGAGAGTCGATTGAGAGCATCAGAAAGAAGGCTAGTAAACAAGCCCATGGAAGTGCTGAGGGACTTAAAATGGACTTTATCAGTACTTGGTAGTTGTGATTATTTGTAACAGGAAGGTAGATTTAATGCTGCATTTAAACCTGCTATGCTTTTAAGTATCTGGCTTGAAGCTCTTGAAAAACACTGGAAGAAATAAGTTGTGGAGCCATACTTAGACTAAGTGGCATCTGCCTTAAAACTGAAAATTAGAGTTTAATTAACTGGCAGATTGATTTTGTATGCAAATACTGCAGTCAGAGAAGAAACAGCCTGCTTGACTGGGTACTGCATGGGATATAGCACTTGGATAACCGAGGCATTCTTCCTGTTTTACTCCTGAATCAATGCCATTGAAAACCCTCACACACAGGGTTCCGTGGCTTTTAGATCATGTAAACTTGTAAAATTTTTTATTCAAAACCCGACTGGGGCATGTGTGTATCTCACTGAAGTCACGACCTACTTCACTGCAGATAAAAAATCGTGGGCTATATTAATCCTGAATTTACGAGAGACTTTAAAAGAAACAGAGCGGCGCTGGACTTCAGACGCTCGCCAGCTTCCCTGCTTGCCTTGGTGTTGGAGGCGCTTTGAATTTCAGAGAGTCGGCTCAGTTCAAGTCACGAGTTGCCTTTTCAGAAAACAATTCTGTGCAGTCAAGAAAGCATCCCAAAACTACTTTTGGCAGAGGCCAGCCCGTGGGCTGCTCTCTCTGGGCCCTGCAGAGCAGCTGTGGGAGCAGCTCACTCAGCTGCAGGTACCTTCTGGAGATGGCACAGCAGCCTTCGGGGCCTGACGTCAGCAACATCCGATCCCGCGCCCCGCACACATTGGCTGCCCTCCCTCTGCTCCATCACCAGCTCGTTTTTATTTCCCCCTTCTAAGTGACACTGAGCTGGGATTGGGATTTAGCTCAAGCTCGTCTGCCTGGGAAAGCTAGAAAGAGGGAACTGGAGTTGCTAAAGAAATTAAAACCAGATCTGCCCGTGAATGCGTGAGGGAGAGCCAGTCTACTCTCATTGCCAGGCGGTCACTGGAGGCTGAACCTGATCTTTGGAATGTTCTCATGTGGGAGTGAAGGGTACAACTGAGCTGTCACCTTTTGGGCTTTGGAAAGATCTGTGCTCTAAAGCTGTCCTAGAGACATGGTAGGGGAAGGATGCTTGTGTATCTGGTGCAAAGAGAAAGTTCTTTATTAGAATGGATAGATCTGTTGTGCTGTTAATAGCTTGTGATCAGTGTTTCTCTCCCAGGAAAAAGGAGGCAAGAAACCATCAGGATCATTCACTTTAATCAGAGCTGGTTTTGAGANTTTTAATTTTTTTTTGAAAGCAGGAAGAAAAGGGGTGAATTTTCATATTTGGCCTCACTTGCGTCTTCCAAATAGTCTAACCATCTAAGCTGCTGCATTTTATCAGGTTTCCAGTCTACGTCTGAGCCCAACAGAGAACTGAAACCCTGACAAGCAGCACAGTTGAATCTCTGAGAAACTTTTTAATTTCTCCTTGGACCCTTGTGAACCCACTGAGCGCTGTTCTAGCCAGTGCCACCCATGTGAGCTGTGCAGCTGCGCACTCTGTGCATAGCCATCTAAATTTTCCAAGAACATTTTTTAAACTTTTATTCAGTAGCCCAAAACACATTTTTGCTGCGGAGCTTTTTAGAGAAGAAAAAAAAAAAAAGCAACTCCGATCTTTAACTGGAGACTCTAAGCAATTTGCTTCCTTCTTTCTTGAACTGGGGATAGCAATCCTGAAAGTGAGGTGTGTTGTGGTTTTGGAAGTTTAGTATTTTGGCACAGCTCTTGGTGTCCCATAGTTCCAGTTCCTTTTGTCTGTAAACTGTGGAACATGTTGCACGAAGGAAGGCAGATTTAGACACAGTGCTCTCTAGAAACTGGATTATAAATCATGATGCTAATATCTATAAAATACAAATGTGCCTAAGTGGACAAATGAATACTCTTAAGGAAAAGCTGCTTTGCTTGAAGACTTAATAGCTCTTTGTATGTGCAGGATCAATTGGTGAAAGAAGATAATATAGATGCAGTAGGTAAAAAGCTTCAAGAATACCATGCTCAATATCAGGAAAAGAGCAAAGAGTATGACAAATTGTATGAAGAATATACCAGAACATCTCAGGTTGGTGCTGCTTTGGCTCTTTGTAGAGTGTGTTTGTTGTTGTTTAAAATGCAAAGAAAATTATTTTAACCTGTTAAGGCTAATAAAGGTAATATAAGGAAAAATCTTAGTGAATTGTGGAATAGAGCAAGGAAGTTTCATATTTGATGGAAACAGTGAATATTGCTTATTGCTGATAGTCCTAGAGGTGTGGTGTGGGGCAAGGAAGAAAGAGGAGCTGAAGTTTTTAGTATAAGGGAAAGTTGTGGAGTAGTCCAACACTTACAAGCTTTACACTGCAGGCTTCTTCCTTGGCAGCTGAGTATTTCCAGCTGCCACATGCTGCAGTGAGAGTTGTGGAGGGGTTTGTCCAGGTTTTTTGTGAAATCACATGCAAGTCAGTTACCAGATATTATGCATTAAGGAAGTGTGAATACAGCATTTGGACTGCTTCCTGTAAAATTCATATATGGGGAGGAGGTTTGCTGGCAGTTTTCCTGCAAACTAAGATGGAAAATATGACTGAAATGTTTGAGGGGTTCGCAGCCTAGTAGAGAGCATCATGTAGAGGAGGAGGGTAGACTTACAGGGAGTAAGTCTGCCCAGTTCTTTCCTGACCCTACTCAGACATTTGACTGAATTTAAAGCTGATTAATCCTATTTTAACTTAGCGGGGGGAAAAAAAGATCATCTTCTCAGTCAGTTTAGGGAGCATAATCAAGGCTTGCATTGTCGTCTGTGTTATGAACAAATGATGAAGGACTCTTTCCTTACATAGGAAATTCAGATGAAGAGAACTGCAATTGAAGCATTTAATGAAACAATTAAGATATTTGAGGAGCAGTGCCACTCACAAGAGCGATACAGCAAAGAATACATCGAGCGATTCCGCAGGGAGGGGAACGACAAAGAAATTGAACGGTGAGCCCTCAGGTTGTGTTTGCTTACCTGGAGAAAGTGTTGTCCACACTGACACTGCCATCACAGCATCTTTGTAAGCTCAGTGTTTTCTGAGACCTTCCCTCAAGGTATCTCAGCCTTCAGTAAAGCTCTCTTCTCTCAAGGAATTGCTGGGAAATCTCTGGATTATCCTCTATTAACTTCAGTAAATCAAGATACTGTGATGAGGACCAGGAAATAATGATTTAATTTGCTTATCCCATTTCTATTTGGATTTGCTCAGAATATAATTCAGAGAANATAAAGTAAAATTGTGCCTGTGGCTAGATCAGAATTGGACTCAGTGACATGGAAAGGAACACGGCTGCTCTTCATAGCATTTCTGTTGACTTCAAGCCAGTCTTATCTTACTTTGCTCTAGGATTTAAGCTCTCTCATATTCATTGAGTAAGGTATATAAAACTGGATTATTTTGAATTTAAAATCAAAATCTGTGGACTCTTTGAGGCTCTCTGTAGCTTCTCGTAGAAACAGCACAGGATTTCTCCTAGCAGGGTTGTTGTACCATCTAGGTACTAAGCCAGAACTTCTTTAGGATGCCTCTTCTAGCAACCTATTGGGCCAGTGTTATGAGAGCAGCAGTGGGGTGGATGCTGCTCTGTTGCAGTAGACTTGCCATGCTATTGCAAAATACTCCCTTTTGTTATCACAGGGCTAAACTACCTTTGTGAGTGTTCTCCATTTGTACAGACTAAATTTTATGGGCTGAGAGAGTAGCCAAGAAATGCTGAAATGGATGGGCATGTTGGCCTATGGATTAAAGCAAGAGCAAGGGCCTGGTTCTGTATCCAATGCAGGGGAAAATCTATTATGACTCAAAGAGCTCAAAGCATTGAAAGTAAAGAATTAGATACATGGCTCTCTGGAAAACAGGATCCACCCTTGCAAATAGTTTTGTATTTTTGAAATGTGCAAGCTATTAAAAAGCATTTTTCAAAAGTCTATTGTGTAAAGGACTGGCTTCCATGAGTCAGGTTTTACAGGAAGTGGTCCAAGCCTTATTCTTCTCCCTGAAAGAATTTCCTTCCAGTTTTCTCATGAAGAATGAAGCTCTGTAGGCAACCCCTGATAGGAAGAACTGATATCTGCCTATTAAGGGAAAGGAGAGACTCCCACCTGTAGTAGGGACACTTGGTGTAAAGTCTAGTGCTCTGTGTCCAAACTCCCGTTCCTTACCTTTCTGGTCTTTGTGTAGTTTGCTTTTCTGCTCCCAGTGCTTTGGAGTGAGCCCTAACAAAGCTGCCAAATAATCCCACAGTGGATAAAGGAGCAAGACTTAATCTTACAAGGAGGGCTAGAGAAGTATTCAAGTACTCTAGAGAACACTTAAAAGCCCCTTCTGGAAAGCCCCTACTACAAGTGTAAAACAGGCTTTTTACACTGTAAAATACTTTGAAGTTGTTGATATGTCCAGGCCTTAATTTGAAAGTCCCATTGAAATAATTACAGGTGCTGGTACAGTTTTCTAAGAATTCTCTGCATTCTTTTGCGGTTTTTATGTAAAACTTAATATGCTTTTTGATGACTCAGAGCTTACAAAAGATTCTGGAGTGAATCTACAGGTTTTCTGAGCTCAGATTTACTGTGTTATGCAGACACTGATCACAGTCTGATGAGACTCAGAAGTGCTGTGGCTGTCCTGTCCCAGGTGCGATGTTGGGAGCAGGGAGGACCTGCTGACATTTTTTAATTCAGGAACTTTGAATGAGGGAGATGGAACAGCACAGTGAATACAATTGATTCCACAGGCTTAGCCTGGGTATGTGTTCCTCTGACCCTGGATGGAGCTGGGAGCTTCAAGCAAAGCAGGGTTGGAGCCATACTCTCAATGGTGCTTTGTGCAAGTACTTGTGTGCTACACAAACAACCGTAGTAGCTGAGCTAGGAATAACTGAAGCTTCGTAACCAGGAAGCTGCTTCACTGAATCTGAAGGTTTTCACCTTCCTTTTACAACAAGACCTGTTATTGCCTTGCTAGATGTGTGCACACCTGAAAGTTCCCAGCTTACCCCATAAAAAGAACCTGTATGCTACGGTTTAATGCTCGGTCCCGCAGAATGAATGCTGCTATCTGAATCAGGTGTTTGGTCAGCAACCCCAGGGTGCAAACGTCTGGGTCAAGGTTCAGATTTAGTTTAGATTGGCTCAATTAAAGCATCTACTGGTTTGTCCGAGAACAGTGAAGTTACTGTGTTGGATATTCAGCGTGAAATGGTATTTGGAACTGCAGTTGGGAGCCTGTTTTCTCTTCTTTAATGTGGGAGGTGTGGCTCGGAGGTGAGCAGCTGGATGGTGCCAAGTAGCACACCTCTCAGTGCTGAAACTGGAGATCAAAATCTTCTTTCTGCTGCCTTTATTTGTGTTTCTGTGTGTACTCGGGGATTGTGCATCTGAAAGATGGCTGTTGTCACTGTGTCAGGCCTGCTCGCCGGTGCTTGTGTAATCTGATGGCGAGGGCACAGAGCTGGGACAACAGATGTTCAGGTGCTAGCAGCAAATCAATGTGTGTAGCTGCTTTCTTACTCTGAATGCGAATGTGACCTGTCCTTCTGTAAAACACTCTCATGAAATGCCTAAAAAATGCTCATTTTTGGTGTCAGTGTTCTTGATGAAGCATCCAGTCTTTGCAGAACAGGGAAGAGCATTCAGGACACCTTTCCGAAAGAAAATAAGAAAGAGAATGTATAATACATTTCTGCTCACAGACCAGTCTCTCCCAGTACATGAACATGCCTGTGGCTGCTGAGTTACTGATTCAGGGCTTAAAGTCAGATTCCTGATAAAGTTGTTTGAGCAAAAACTGGCCAAACAGAAACAGCTTTGGTGTCTTGTATGCCCTTACGTTGTGTAACCTATTTTGAGAATGGAAGTAAAAGCCTGTTTGCTGTGAATTCAGGATAGGGGAATTCTGGGCAGCGTGCACCAGCCCTGCAGGTGTGCAGTTCTGCCTGTCTGTTGGGCATCTGTAGCATCCCGTTTCCTGTGGTAAACACTTCAGCTATGCAGAGCGGTGCAGGCACTCTAACAGTTATCTAAAGTCCCCTGTCCCCTTCCCTTATCACCTCATGTCCTGTAGTACTCAGAGTCAAAGCCTTTGTTCCAAACAGGAGCCTAAATGACAAACCCAATGTGAAACATGAACCTCGGGTCTATGAAAGATACAGCCCTGCCCAGCCACCACTGCTCTCTAGCAGTGTTTTTCCCTCTGAAGAGTTCACCTGTTTGCTCTTGTGGGTTGGCTTCAGGACTGCAGATGCCAGAGCAACTGGAGTTTTTCCACAGTGGAGCCCAGTGCTCTCCAGGCTGTGGCTTTCGAACACAATACACCTTTGTCATTTGTTTGGAGCTTTAGGCGGCACCTGCCCTTGTAGTCGTGCCTGCACCAGTCTTCTTTTAACAAAAACTCACATTTCCTCATACTCCTTACTTTTCCCCTCCCTCAAGCGTTTGATACTAAAAAGTCTTGTATCACAGTGGAACAGTTGACTTCAGACTTCCTTTAAGATTACAAGTTCCATTTGGTTTGAGAGAGCTTGAAAGCTGAGTTCAAGATGCACATTTTCTGTTGTTTTTTCACTGTCATATTTCATTAACAGTTTAGTGATTATTTTCTCCTGTTTACCTTTTGTTAATCTGTTTTTCATTTTCAGCTCTTCCTCCAAAGCCCCCCAAACCAATGACTCCAGTCAATACAAATGGAATAAAGGACAATTCCAGTTTTTCTCTGCAGGAAGCAGAGTGGTACTGGGGGGACATCTCAAGGTAAGCGAAATTGCTAGAATATATTAATTAAAATGTATTAATAGATATTGTTAAAAGTAGGATAAGCCTGCTAGAATTCAAGACAAAAAGAACATGCCTATTTCAGGCAACATTTTAAAGGAGGGGACTGTGCTTGGCAAAGCACATAAATGAAAGTATTTAGCTGGATTCAGGATATTTAAGTTGTTGCTCTTCTGGTGCAGATATTGCCAGTCTTGGTGACAGTAATTTTTTGAGTTTCTAAATTTGCCCACATATACAATCTTTGAAAAGAAGAGAAATGCTTTGAATCTGATAGTTAATAAAGTGTTGTAAGCATGCTATCCTGGAATGCATGCAGCTCAGCAAAATTTCAGTATAAAAATAATATTTGAGGATAAAAGGAGTTGCATTCTTATTTTTGGTTTCTTTAACGTTTGTTTAAAATTTCAGCTATATAAATTTCTATTACATGGTGATATGAAAAATAGCTCTTACAAATGCTATCACCCGGCTATGCTGAGCAGATGATAGAGACATACCAAACAAATGAAGTTTTGCCTCTTAAGAAAAACCTTTTCTATGCACTTGAGAAAATAGATGGCTTGGGCTAGGTTCAGAAAATGAAAGGCCTGTTTTTATATACTTAATTGCATAAAAGAACCAAAATGTTCAGTCATCTCTTACCCTCTTAAGGCACTTCTGAAGAGTCTAAAATTTGGAGTTATAAGAGGACAGGTGAGCGTGTTGGGAGTGTGATCAGGAATTGCTCAAACTTGTGCACATAATACTTTGAATCACTTTGGCAGATAGAAGCATGAAGAACGTGTTTGCCACTTGAGCTCACTGACGTTCTGAGAAGGGAAATAAAGTTTTCATATCTTTATTGTACCACCCTTATCTTTTTATAAAGCAAACCCTCATAGATCTTGCTTTTGAAGGGCCTTGGCAGAGATATTTTTCTGTTAATTTTAAGCTGAAGCAGAGTGGCAAAACCTGATCACAAAACCCACTAGGCACAGTTTGTTTAAAACTGCTCAATATTGGTATCAGTTTATTGACTGTGGATTTGTCCCTCAATTACCAGTGCACATGATGGCAGCAGCTAATGCACTGCAAATCGCATTGGAGTGGCTTTATTAGATTAAAACTTGATACACGCTCATGTAAAGATGGAATTGTTTATGACCCTGGTTTGGCAGCCAGCTGCATCAGGCTGGCAGGGCAGGAGCAATGTTCTTCAGTCAAGAACTTGTGCTGAAAATTCTGTTATGAGCTCCAGGGTGCAACTTGCAGGCCCAAACCTGTAGGTCATATCTGTCCATTCAAAAAGGAGTTAACTGGGTCCAGTCTGTAAAATGGTCCAAGAGGAATAAATGGATATGAGCATGTGATACTCAGTAGGAGTCAGTTCTACTAACAGAATAGTTTTCAGGTAGCTAAATCAAAGCTAAGGCTGTTCTTTTGTTATTCTTTTGAATACTTTTGTTCCTTAGTATTTGAACAAAAAACCTGCTGTTTATTTTTCTTTGTAAGATTCAGCTAGGCTTCCTACAGCACCTAAAGAATGTTGAGGCTACCTGAGAAACTTTAGTTTCCAAATGATTGTATTAAAAAGAGCTTAGGGCTTCCTTTGAGGGAAAACCTTTGAGGGTGCTGTTATAAAGTAAGTTACACAATCTGGGTGAAATGCTCATAAGCAAGATGCATATCTCTTCAGCTGAAATAATTTTCTTAATGCTTACAGGTACTCACTTTCACTAAAAGATTTCTTGGTTTAGCTTAAAGCTCTGGACTGAGTGTCCTTCTGCCTCAGTTGTAAATAAGGAAAAGTTGCACTGAAGCTAGCAAGGTTGTAGTGGTTTAAAAGGGCTGTAAATAAGATCAGAGTTAAGCCAATAAGGAGCCTCTTGAGACTAAAACTGTGCTAAACTCTAGGCACCTTTGAGCTGTGATTCTAGAGACCATGTCTTAAGAGGTCAGGACTGGCTTCTCAAAGGGCACCTGTTCCAGTGTGGACTTTAAAACCTGAGCAGATTAAAGTGAAAGGTTGTGAACTGAGTCACAGCTGCTACTGTTGTTTAAACAGAGACTCCTTCCTAAGTGGCAGTTGACTGCAGCTACTTTTTCTTTAGCACAGCTACACAAATTGAGCCTTGCTTTAGGTGGCCTAAAAAACTGGAGAGCCTGAGCGTGACAGAAGATTGACCTCTGCAGACATTGGTGTTGCTGGGTGCGATGTTCTACCTGTGGCAAAGGTGATCATGTCCTTAGCACTTCTAATTTTGCCTCCCTTTCCATTCTCCAGGGAAGAAGTCAATGACAAATTACGAGACATGCCAGACGGAACATTCCTGGTGCGCGACGCATCGACCAAGATGCAGGGAGACTACACTCTGACACTGCGGTGAGCACTGAGCACTCGTGGTCCCCTCAGCAAAACCCTGAGGAGGTGCTGCCATACCTATGACAGCCCTGGCTGTGTAAAGCTCGTGTGGCTCAAGCTGAGAGATGTTCCCAGTCCTGCTCATCACAGAACGGGCAAAAAAGAGCCAGCTCTGACAGTCGGTTCTGCTCTGTGCATTGAGTCCTGTCCCTCACTAAATACTCACTAAGATCCTCACTAAGGATCTCTGTGTAAATGAGATGGTAATCAGGGAGGAGAGCTGCTCAGGAGCGCTTCATAGTTTCAGAACTGCTAAGGTAAAAGGTGTTTGTAAACCAGGCCTTTGATTAATGGGAGAGTGCTGAGTACCTCACCAGCGTGCAGCTCTGGAGAACTGAACACAATGTCTTAGTAAAAAGAGTATCTTGTGCTTTCTGATCTAAAGTTTAGGAAATACTGACTTCTTTTCTTCATTAAAATCGTCTGCAAGTGGCAGGTTTCCCAGAGCTGCCCCAGCCCTGTCTACTGCAGTTAGGCAGAAACCTCATGTGACTGGCTCTGCGGCCTTGCCCAGCCTGCCCAGCCACTTGCCTCTGACAGGCTCCCAAGGGTGATTGTTAGGGACAAGCAGGTGGGGCACAGAAGCCACAGCCTCTGTAGCACACCCTTGGGAGTTACTGTGATACAGCAGGTACTTGATCCTGACATGAAGTTCCATTGCCTTAGTGGTAGGTTTGATCCCAAGGGTGTAGTTAAAATTCTGCTTTAACTTCTGCCTCCAAATTTTTATTGTAGCCTGTGTGCTAAGGTTTGGCATGATTTGGTTATTTTACTGAATGCAGCTGTCTTTAGGAGGCAGAATTGTAAGAGCAGGAGAAGGACAGGATAGTGTCTAAACAATCTGTTGTTGGAAAAAAAAAGGAAGAAATAAGCACTATATTTGGGGAAACCACTAGAATGTATAAATCTGGATAACTAAATTTACAACCATCAATCCACAAAAGATTTTGTATGTTCATGTATCCTGTATTAGCACCCTTAACTCAAAAAGATTCATTAGTAATTGTTTAAATCTGTACTCAATTGTATACTATTAGCGACCCTGAATTGCAGGAAATTATGGGTTTGAGTTTTCTTACGGCTCCTTTATTCAACCTTCAGCATCCTCCTTTTCCCTTACAAAAGTTCTGGCAAAGCTAGGACTTAAATACCATAAGCTGGCTCCAGAATGAACACATAGGAAGAGATTTACTTTGGGCTTTGCTCCTGTTCAAATAATCTGATGATAATTCTGTGTGTATTGACTCTTAAACTACTTAATACTGCTGCTGTGTAAAGAATCACTGTGAAGGTGTGCAGTGTGGGAGCCACTTGCCCGGGAATTTCACTGGTCTTTGTGAGCAGCCTTAGAGCTGATGAGGGATGGGAGGGACACAGTAAAAGCTCTTAAATAACTGTACTTTACAGGAAGGGTGGCAACAACAAACTGATAAAGATCTATCATCGGGATGGAAAATACGGCTTTTCTGATCCACTGACATTTAATTCCGTGGTGGAACTCATTAACCACTACCGAAATGAGTCCCTTGCTCAGTACAACCCAAAGCTCGATGTGAAGTTGATGTATCCCGTGTCCCGGTACCAGCAGGTAAGATCCTCATCAGACCCCAACAGCTTTTAGTGCAGACAAGAAAAAAAATTGCAGATGTGTGTATAATTTTGG
>VYZR01018046.1:0-12621 GCA_013400675.1 Oxylabes madagascariensis | reverse complement strand
GAAAAAAAAAAAAAAATGAAAAAAGAAACTTTATAGAATAACAAAGCCCCTTCCTAGTGGTAGCAGTATTGCTGGAGAATTGGGAAAATGTTGGTTAATTGAGAAGATCAGGTATGTATTTCTGCTCACATGAAACACAGGTATGTCAGTTTAGATAGATGAGAGTATGAGAGCTGGCTCAAAACTACTTCTGTGGCACAAAACCAGCATCTCAAAGTATACCAGTGGAAAAAAGTTTTGCTTTTTTTCAGAGATCTTTCACACTAGCATCTAATTTTGAAATATAATTAAAGTTGGAGAGGTGCTTTTTTATAAATACTTGACATTTACTGCTGTATGGCTTCTCTCATCAGGACTGCTTTCCTTAAAATGTTTGCAAGCTGAACAGGAGCAGAAATATTAAAATGCACCAACATCTAAATGGTAGGAGCCAAATAGCTTAGGGAGAACAACATGAATATTAAGAAATTTTAGGATATTTGTACAAAGTACAAACAATTTTTTAAATATCCATCAAAAATATATACATACTTGTGCAAAGAGTAATGCAAAAGATAATCAAGCAAGAACAATTTAATTTCATTAAAATTTTTGAAAGAATATATTATCTCTGCAAAAATTGTGATTTATCCCTGTCAGGATTCTCAGCAGGAGAACAGGAGAGGTGAATCCTTACCAAGAATACAACTCTTCTATTCAATCTCGTGAGATCCCTTCCCTTCCCTTCCCTTCCCTTCCCTTCCCTTCCCTTCCCTTCCCTTCCCTTCCCTTCTTATATTTAAACATTTTCCTTTAAAGAGCAGATGGAAGAATAAAAAAAAATTGAGAATGTAGCTAGGCAAGAAATGTGTACCATTTTCCAAACAGAACTCCAGGCCAGGTCCTGTCGTTTCATGCCTGGCAGGGAGTTCTGTTTGGAAAATGGTACACATTTTGGCACTTGGTGGGAGTGCAACACAACCCCCGGGGCCCTGAGAGTCCTAAGCGGTCACTGCTGGTCAGTCTAAAAGGAAAGAAGTGGGCTTCACTTGCAGTCCAAGATGTCTTTATTACCATGTAACGTAACTCAAGAGCAGTGCAGAGGTGAAGACACCGGGAACAAAGCCAGGATCATGGGTTTTAAGGAGCAGAATCAGGGAGGGGTTTAGGGTCAAGGGGCCAATAGGGAGAAGACTGAGGGGGGACACAAAGTGCGGTTTACAGAACACAAACCAATGGGCAGGTTAATATGAGGAGATTTATATAAACAGACCAATGGAGCCGCAAGGAATGTGGAATTCCCCAAGGGGCAGTCCAGGCAGGGCTTGGTACCAGGGAGAATTGACAGGGAACATTCAGCAATAGAGATGAGTGTCAGGGAAGACTGACAATCCAATGGGTAGACACAACCCAGGCTAAACCACCACCCTGGGGTGAGGGGAAAGGAACAAACCATAGGTATTAAACACAAAATTACACACAGCAACAAGGTCCCATCATAATATAAGCTTTATAATTTTAGTGAAATATTGTATCAAATGGTTTGATTTCTTCAACTAGCCAAATCCTTTCTCTCACAGCACTTGTCAAGCATTGTTGCAGGCAAAAATTACAGAGGATATTTTGTGTTCTAGGAAATGTCTTTTTTCAATTATCTTCTTGTCTTCATGTGCTCAGAGAGTTTTGGTACAGTTTAAAAAATAATAGACTATGGTGCTGAAAGTACCTAATGAACCTAGTAAGTACCCACTGAACTGAACTGTCCCATTGTCTCACTGGCTGGAGTAGGGATGCTTTGGATGCACCAGTTCTTCTTGTGAAAGACTGCATCAATTTACACAATAACTACACTACATTACCACCATTTCTCATGTCTCAGTTTAAGCCTTAATGGACAAGGATATATCACTCACATGCCACCATCCCTTCAGTTTGTCCAGAGAAAGATTGCATTGCATAGACTGTGAGAAAATTTCAGTAAATTCTTTCTATTTAGTTACCTGCAAAAATCACAGTCCTTGTGAAATATTCTGATATGCTCAAGCAAATTTAAGCCAAGTAAGAAATAAATAGGCCACCTAGAGGAGGCCAACTGGCAAACTGATTACACTGAATCTCTTCAGAAGTTAAGAGCAGTTTATCTGCAACAGACTGTAAGTCCAACTGGTAATGGACCATCCATTAGCAGTGTAAGTAAAGCCCTTCAGTTGCTCAACATGCACTTACAAGGTCTGGAATAGCTCTGATTCGAGTGCCTCTTGTACCTCCGCCTCTGACCTCTCATCATCTCATCCTCAGTTCCCACTTACCTTCTGAAAAAAGTCCTCTTGACAGGTAGATTCTTGATTTATTCCTTCCTTTTTCCTAGGTTGATCTGAATTGCAAGTTTGGCTTCATTTTTTGAGTCTTTTCTGGAAGTCTGATTTTGTGTCACTACCACATACAGTTCATGAAATGCTTCAGTATATTGTGCATCTTTGGAGAGAGAGAAAACACAAATGCCTCTGTTTTTAAGGCTCATTTATGATGTCATGTTTTGAATTACTCCAGGTCTTTCACTAAAATGACACAAGCCCACTCGGGAGAGAGTGTAGACTGTGTTATTTGAGCATTATATGAGTATTATGTGAGCATAAAAGCTGGTTTGCCAAGGAAGGAAAGTTATCAGAATATGACAGACATTCATTATCTGCTGACTGCCAATGTTTGACAGATATTTTCTGATTTCTCTAAAAGTCAGCAAAAGGCAACTGGTATTAGACAGGAAGCAATCACTACACCCCCAGTATATGTCCTTGCATTTTAATGAAGTTTCTCTAAACATTCTTACACTAACCAAGGATTTATAAGAAAATGGTTTCAGAATAACTTAGATAATTACATGGTTAAACAAATAGAACAATATGGAGTTTTAATTACATAATCACAGAATATACTGAGTTGAAAAGGACCCACAAGGATCATCAAGCCCAACTCCCAGCCCTGCCCAACAGCACAGCCCCAAGCATTACACAATGTGCCTGAGAGCATTATCCAAACACTTTTTGAACTCTGTCAGGCTGATGCTGTGACCACTTCCCTGGGGAGCCTGTTCCAGTCCCCAGCCACCCTCTGGGTGAAGAACCTTTCCCTAATATCCAACCTAAACCTCCCCTGACACAACTTCAGACCATTCCCTCAGGTCCTGTCACTGGTCATTACACAGAGATCAGTGTCTGCCCCTCCTCTTCCCCTCATGAGGAAGTTGTAGACCACAATGGGGTCTCTCTTCAGTCTCCTTTCGGTTGAACAGACGACGTGACCTCAGTCATTCCTCATACGGCTTTCTCTCAAGGCCCTTCACCATCTTTGTTGCCCTCCCTTGGAGACTCTCCAATAGCTTTATATCTTTCTTGTACTGCAGCACCCAAAACTGCCCCCAGCACATGAAGTGAGGCTGCCCCAGAGCAGAGCAGAGGGGACAATCCCTTCCCTTGTCCAGCTGGTGATGCTGTGCCTGATGCCCCCCAGGACAGGGTTGGCCCTCCTGGCTGCCAGGGCACTGCTGGCTCATGATGAACTGGCCATGGACCAGGACTACCGGGGTCCCTTTCCATGGCACTGCTCTCCAGCATCTCATTCCCCATTCTGTTTGTATATCCAGGCTTACCCTGTCCCAGATGTAGAATCCAGCACTTTTCCTTGCTGAACTTTGTATGGTTGGAGATTGCCCAGCTCTCTTGCCCTTGTTGAGGTCTCTCTGCAGGGTCCCCCTGCTTTCAAGGGAGTCAACAGCTCCTCCCAATTTTGTGTTACTGGCAGACTTGCTCAGTATCCTTTCCAGTCCTGCGTCCAAATCACTTATGAAGGTGTTGAAGAGCTCAGGGCTGAGGACAGAGCCCTGCAGAACTCCTTTAGTAACAGGTCACCAATATGAACTGTAATCCTTTGTGCCCAACCTGTGATCCAACTGGTCATACTGTGCTTATCCAGTTGAATGCTGGACATTTTCTTCAGAAGAATACCATGATTATTTTAAATATACGTTATATTAAACTACAACAAAAAATATCTTTTCACATTGTCAAATGCATCTCTCCTGGTTGTCAACACAATTCAGGTCATCAAAACTTGATAAAAGGTGGATAATATTGTAGCATAAATTCATTGTTCTGTCACTGAGGAAAGAAACTTATTTTGAGCTTATGCTGCTTCCAGAGAAAATAAGAATTAAAGCAGGTTTTTTATATGACTTTGTATAATGCAATGCATAAAGGCTCTTTAAGTTCAGTCAAAACTTGACATTGCATACAACAAAAAAACCATGGAAGAAATGATCATGAAGAAAATCAGTAAAATATTTTACTAGATGAGATTCTTTTTTGTAACAGGAAGAATAAATCTACTTCACTTACTCACCGATAACTTTGATAATGTTTTGCTTGGTTCCTTATTATTACAGTTGCCTCCTTGGAGGGTTTTTTTAGAACAGCAACCCCAAAGCAAGCCAGATGTTGCTATAGTAAAGCCAGGGGAAGAGATGATGTATTACTGCTTACGTCAATAAAGCACATATAGTTTCTATTTTTCAAGAACTTTACTGTTCATACCTATTGACACAAGCTCAAAAAAATTTAAGATTCCCACCTCCCCCTTTTTTTCAGGCAGACAGAAGGCAAAGCAAAACAGTAAAAAAGGCAACCTATGTCCTTTGCAAAAGTATCTTTTTCACTTTTGGGTATTTCTCCTCTCTACTTAGTAGTTGCGGAATTCCCATGTTTACCTTCTTGTTCGGCAAAGGTGCTGTACCTGCATGGCAAAAAGTAAAGCACACAGCCATCTGGTAGTCCTTTCTACAAATAATATCACCTGTCAAGTCTCTGAATTGAGTAGTTGCTTGAGGGTATCTTTCAGAGAGTATATACAATGCTACTGGAAGCTTTTCTTCTCTTTGATTAAACGCTTTTTTCATAGGTGAGCTCTGTAGCATTTTGCCAGTTTTTTAAGACTTCCATCCTTTCTGCTTAGAAGGGGTAAATATGCTCCTAAAGTCTTGAATTGCATTAAAAATTCTCCCTTGTTATTAGGTTGTTTTGATATCTGAGGGGAGAAATACAATTTTAACCCACAGCAGTTAGTATTACTTACAAATTCTAACATTGTTAATTAGAACCTGCCTAAAGAAGGGGAAAAATTCTGGCATACCCATACAGAATAGTAATGTAGTCACTTTCTCTTGATTTAAGCTCTCAGTTATGGTAATTACATATTGGACAAGTCTCCCAGGGAACATAGTTCACACTTTTTTTAACTGGACATAACCTTGGAAACGCTTCTGTTTGTCAAGCTGAGTGTAATTCAATAGACTCCAGAGCTATCTCTAATTCTAGCTTCTCTAACAATGCTAGAAAGCAGACATTATACTTAATATTACTTCTTGTAATATTGCGAGGTCTAATTTTTAAAACAAAATGACTCATAAACTGAAAAAAGTAAGCCTATCTTCTCAGCTGTTAGGAAGTATGAAATAACTAGGGATTTTAAGCAAAACACCATCTCAGTACAAATTGTCTCTCCAGCTTCCTAAAGTTCTCCCTGAGAGATTCTACCTATGCACTTATCAAGACCTCTCAACTCTGACTCTGCCGTCTCACTTCAACTTTTGCTTTCTGCTTCTGTAATGAAATAACGCACAGCAACTCAGGATCTTGAATCCTGCTAGTGATAAGTGTAAAAACCTGAGAACAAGCAGAGAACTTTTTGCATGTTCTGGTACATATTTTTTTGTGGTTTTATTGGGAATGTCAGTATTCCAGCAATGTTGATTAAGAAGAGCAATCTCTTCAGCAGTCTGAGGCAACATTTAATTCCAATAGCTTTCTGCAGTCATAGATTCAAGAAGACTCTGCTTCCATCTGCAGCATGCAAAGTTTCATTGACCTGGAAATTTTTATTCATAAATACTAATAATAATAAAAAAAGAAAGGAATTACATGAATTGCCATCTGTACTCTCTAGTTATATCTGATTGAGGAGTTCATTCTCCCTCTTATAACAGGGGCAGGGAACAGTTCACTGAATGCAGCCTACAGGATGGACTCCATCTGTCTACTACCTTTGAGTCTGAGGTATAAAGGAACAGGTTAAAATAGCAAATGAATGCTAACAGCCAAATACTTCTCACATTGGCCATGTATGGCCAAGCATTTAGGGGCAGAACTAGTTATACTGAAAGTCCTTAGTCTGTGAGAGAATGACATAATTGAACTCAAGTCTTCCTTGCAGGAAAGATAATTACCTTATTTTGTGAGCTGAAGTGAATTTCTTTATATGGTTTTCTTTGGTAGGGGTTTTTAATGTATTTCTGTTTCCTTTACTCTCTTTTCATGTTATATTGGAAGTTAGGGATTTCAGTTTACTTTGGCCCATGTTTTGATTATGAGAAATTTCATTCTAATTGGAAACTGTTCGCTGGAACAGCTGCAGGAGTCTGAACAATAACAGCTCATGTCTGAGAGTCAGTGTCATTTACCATAATTCCAGGGCTTGTTTTTTTACTAAATAAATATGGGCTCTTCACATCTCACAGCTATTGCTTCACCTCTGTGCTAACTCAGAAAGGCATTGTTCTGTGATTTATACTGAGGCATGCTTTCTCAGTTTCCTTCACAACTGTTTTTTCTAAAGACTTGTTAAAAATGAGAGCTTGGATGCCAAGTAGCGGGTTGGCTTGTCCGTACACCCACAGTCTCATCTTGCCTTTTGAATGGTTGTTAGCAATCCTTGAGCTGGAGAACAACTCCCACTGTGGGAGGCCCCATGCCACTGAAATCTTTGCATCTTGTAGTGTATTTTGCTGCTGCTAAATGAAAACAACATGCATGTTTTAGAGGTACTGGAAACATTTTCATGTCTCCTCCAGGGCTCACTTTGCAATTTTTTTTCAACACATTAACTTTAGCATAGCTGCACATTTATCCAAGATGCACTGTCCCAAGTGCTAGAAAACCTTACTAAAACCAACTGAAATTACAAAGCAACAAGGCTTGTGAAAGGACTAGAGAGTATGTCTTATGAGGAATGGCTTGAGGAGGCTCAGGGCGAATCTCATCACTTTTTACAATGAAAGGAGGCTGGTGTGAGGTGGGGCTGGTCTCTCCTGCCATGCCTGCAGTGAGAGGACCAGAGGAAATGACCTTAAGAGAAGATTTAGAATAGATAATGGAAAAAAAATTTTGTTAGGGTGATCATACATTGGAATAGGTCGCCCAGGGAGGTGGTGGATGAACCACCTCTAGAGGTATTTGAGAGGAATCCGGATCTGGCACTGGGGGATGGTTTAGTGGCTTAAGGCTTACAGTAGTAGTGCTGGGTTGACTTTTGGACTTGATTATCTTAAAGGCCTCTTCCAAAGTTGAAGATTCTCTGATTCTGTGTTCTCCCTATTTAATATTCTTCTCCGTACTTACGGGATTCCTGCAAGAAGCCAAGTTAAATTATTTAAATGCTTGTTATTTTGTTTTTCTTCAGTATGCATATGCACCTCCTATTAATTGTTAATGGGTACCATGTACAGTTGATATGGATAGAATATTTGTTAATTAATATTTCTTAGCAACACCCCTAATTAGCATTTGCTTAGATTTACACAGGACACATAGTCCTGGATTCTTATAGATGATCATTTTAATTTAGGCTGACATTATCTCTAAACAGTCTTTAAAAAAATTATACAATGGGTGAGGGGACAAAGTGATGGCAATTACCATTGAATGACATGGGATACGGCATATCACCAAATACCTGCTAGTTGTCTCCAAAACAAGCCCAACTTGATGATATTTAAATTTGATTTTGCATTTCCACTAAAACAAATACCTAGAAAAAGTCATATTAAAGAATTGCATACTTCCTACTATGATGTAACCCCAAACACATGACCATGCTGACACAGTAGTAATTTAAACCAATATTTTTTTGTACTATTTTGCATGGCAAACCATTTGCTACAATTTCCATACAGTTCTGACACAGAATTCTGTCCATTGTACTAGATCTTAACTACTGCTTTTAGTCAAAGGACTCAACCCATACATGATATTCCAGCTATGAAAAGCAGAGGTACTCAGTCTTATGAGAAACACTTGAAGAAATTGGGGTTGTCTAGCCTGGAGAAAAAAAGGCTCAGGGGGGACCTTATTGTTCTCTACAACTACCTGAAAGGAGGTGGTAGTGAGGTGAGTCTTGGTATCCCAAATAACAAGCCATAGGACAAGAGGAAATGGTCTCAAGTTGCATCAGAGGAAGTTTCAACTGGCTATTAGGAAGTTTATCTTCACCTAAAGGGTTGTCAAGCATTGAAATAGGCTGTCCAAGAAAGGAGTGGAGTCACTATGCATGGAGGTATTTAGAAAACGTGCGGATGTGGTGCTCAGGGGCCTGGCTTAGTGTACCTTTGTACACTAAGTTTATGGTCGGACTCAATGACCTTAAGGGTCTTTTCAAACATAAATGCTACTAGGATTCTATTAATCTTCCAAGATATACTTGTCTGTGTTACTTTTTTCCAAGTATCCCTACAATAATTCTAAATAGCTTTCTCTTTTCCCTTATTGCAGTGTATCCTTCCTTTATATACACACATTTTGCTGTCATGTTGTTGGTACATTTTCATATCCCACTCTGCCCTCATGGTACACATGCCCCTTACGTTTCCTGGTTACACATGCTGGTTACATTTAGTCCAGACATGTTTTAGTACACATGAATGCGTAAGTTCAAGTGTTCCCAATGTGTTCAGAAGGAAAAAAATCTTCAACTTTTCTCTCTATGCTATGAATCATTGTTGTCTTCTCTTTGGTTCCTATTTGTGCACATACAGAGTGTTCTGTTTGCTTACCCCTAGTGCAGCCTTTTCCTGCACATAGGTACATTTCACAAATGTACCATAGCCTGCTGAAAGAAGAAAACAGAAATAACTCTCAACACAAAAAATTCTAAATTTGATTGCCTTTATGAAAACACTATCCAATAAATGTTGTATTTGTAACAAAAGTGTAAAATGCTACCCAAATCATAATTTAAATAACTTTTGAGACATTATAGAAGGTTACATAATTAATGTATATATTCATGAACAACATTCTACAAAATTATTTTGATTATATTTGCAGACCGCTGAGATAAACTGTGCCATTTGAACGGCCAGTTTGGAAGCTTGAACATAAAAAAAAAATATATATAGCATTTTTCAATATATATCGTCCTCCATTTATTCAGTTCTTTACTTATTTATAAACTAATCCTAAAAAATGAGATTTTTCTTTTCATAGAGAAAAAACTCTTATTTCTTCTACCACTGGTTACCCACACATCTCCCAATATCCTGAATAAAAAATTCTGTGAACTTTCCTAATGGCAAGCATTTGGAAACTATTGTTTTCCCAGCTCTAAATAAAAGGTGTCTAGTTGCCTGTACTACTGTTGTGCTTGGCCTGATGCTCTGAGACATGAGCAATTCTAGGGAGCGCCCCCGTTAAGCGGCCTGGCACGGTGCGAGCGCAGAGCATCAATGTGGAAGGAGTGGAGGTCGCTGCTCTGCTCTCGTTTCCCGAGGCAGCGGCGGCCCCGCTCTGTCACCGCGGCCTGCAGTGACATCTAGTGGGGGCTGAGCTTCCCGCGGCTGGATTTCATCAATAAATAATTATTTTTAAAAGTTATTTATATAGTCACTTTATATGAGCAATGTTCAGGTCTAACTCTAACAACAACAACAACAACAACAAAATTGCAATCTAAATTAATTCAGATTTAAGTAATTTGTATTTTTAACCAGCAGCCCAAAGTAGGTTGCTCACCTCTGAAGCTTCCTTCATAAAGCAAGATTCTGGATTTGGGTTTCATTCTTCGCTACCTCCCAGAAGAAGATGTAAAATATGCAGGCTTTTAAAACTCACAGGATTAACACAATTCCACCTCTCTCTAGGCAAATTATTCATGTGAGGAAGAGCTTTTATTTTGCTCCATTTTCCTTCCACCCTCTTTTCACTCGTTAGAGAGTAAGGCAATTCCCTGGAGAAAATCTCCTTGAAACACACAAACTACTGTAATGCAGAACAGGCTGATAGGAACGTGAAAAAATAAGCCTTTCCTTTGCTTAACAAAATTAAGCCTGTTAGTGTCAGGCATCATCCTGTCTGTAAAAACTATTGTAGCTGGTTACCTTCGTAGCAATTTTCTAAAAATACATATCTTGGCCTCCTCTCAAATGTATTCCTGAATGTTGTACTTGGCTCTCTGGAGATTTGTTTGTTATTCAGCTTACTTGTAAAACAGTGTCTGTTAAATATGAAGAAATTGCCATTTTGTTTCTATAATACTGCATTACAAAATGAAAAGGTTTTCCTTTTTATGAACTGTTCTGCAGAAGATATTTTTCTGTCACAGATATTCTCCTGACACTGCAGCAGAACTGATTGAGCAGAGATTTATAGCATACTTGAAAAATAGTCTTGGATTACATTAATTTTTTTCAGTGTCCACCATGGGAAACCATGGGAATTTTCTTAAAACTCAAGTTGCCCTCACCACCAAAGATCTTGATGTGTTATTCCACTTCACAGAATAGCAATGAATTGTGGAGAATTAAGCAGAGTATCAGAAAATCTCCCATGAATTTGACAATCTAATGACATTGAGATTTTATTTCCATTAGAGCACAGATAATTTTTAAATAACAAATGGAAAAGAAAATATATGGAAAACATCAAGAAGATGCAAAGAAGCAAGATAATCACTCCTGAATAATTTTGGCTCAGCTTTTCTGTGGTGAGGTCTTTCAACATAGTCTGAGACAGAAGATTCGTCCTCGTGTGCTGGNAACAACAACAACAACAACAACAAAATTGCAATCTAAATTAATTCAGATTTAAGTAATTTGTATTTTTAACCAGCAGCCCAAAGTAGGTTGCTCACCTCTGAAGCTTCCTTCATAAAGCAAGATTCTGGATTTGGGTTTCATTCTTCGCTACCTCCCAGAAGAAGATGTAAAATATGCAGGCTTTTAAAACTCACAGGATTAACACAATTCCACCTCTCTCTAGGCAAATTATTCATGTGAGGAAGAGCTTTTATTTTGCTCCATTTTCCTTCCACCCTCTTTTCACTCGTTAGAGAGTAAGGCAATTCCCTGGAGAAAATCTCCTTGAAACACACAAACTACTGTAATGCAGAACAGGCTGATAGGAACGTGAAAAAATAAGCCTTTCCTTTGCTTAACAAAATTAAGCCTGTTAGTGTCAGGCATCATCCTGTCTGTAAAAACTATTGTAGCTGGTTACCTTCGTAGCAATTTTCTAAAAATACATATCTTGGCCTCCTCTCAAATGTATTCCTGAATGTTGTACTTGGCTCTCTGGAGATTTGTTTGTTATTCAGCTTACTTGTAAAACAGTGTCTGTTAAATATGAAGAAATTGCCATTTTGTTTCTATAATACTGCATTACAAAATGAAAAGGTTTTCCTTTTTATGAACTGTTCTGCAGAAGATATTTTTCTGTCACAGATATTCTCCTGACACTGCAGCAGAACTGATTGAGCAGAGATTTATAGCATACTTGAAAAATAGTCTTGGATTACATTAATTTTTTTCAGTGTCCACCATGGGAAACCATGGGAATTTTCTTAAAACTCAAGTTGCCCTCACCACCAAAGATCTTGATGTGTTATTCCACTTCACAGAATAGCAATGAATTGTGGAGAATTAAGCAGAGTATCAGAAAATCTCCCATGAATTTGACAATCTAATGACATTGAGATTTTATTTCCATTAGAGCACAGATAATTTTTAAATAATAAATGGAAAAGAAATATACGGAAAGCATCAAGAAGATGGAGAGAAGCAATATACTCATACTCAGGGCTGTGGTACCATTCTCTGCCCAAACTATAAGTCTGTTCTCCAAGCCCTAACTCTGGAGATACATAGATGCACTTATGTGAACTTGCTGTGTAAATGCACTGTAAAAAATTCAGCACAACCATAGTGGAACTTACTGTGCACGTGCTGTAGATTTGATCCATTCATTATATATTTCACTCACTGTGGAAACAGTAAGTCCTTTATGCATATATGTACTAGCCATTCATTATAGACCTGGAAATACAGCAGATCTTCATCTAAATGAGAACAATGAAAGGCTAAAAGGAGAAGTCTATTGTCAAAGTAGTATGACTGGCAGATTTTTTTTTCCTTGTTTTTTATTTGCTCTTCATGGACCTGTCTGGTTTTGTGTGCTTCTTCTCTTGTCAAAGATTTTTATGTGCACATTAGTTCCATGAAGTGACTCTTAACAAAAGCTTTCCCACCTGGATGGACAATCGCATCTCCACTTTTAAGCTGTATCTTAGTGAATCACGAACCACGATTTTACTACTACTTTTTTATCTTATTATGACTCCCTCAGTGAATTTATGCCTTCCATATCTATAAGTGGTACAATTGACTCAAGTGTTTTAAATATATTTTAGATAAAATTTATTGGCTTTATTGCATTGCATACCACTCCTTTTATAACCTTTTGGAGAGCTGTAATGGAATATTTGTAGCAAGATTCATGGAAAGAACACATTTTTTACATAGTAAGGCTAAAGATTAGGTATACG
>VYZR01018044.1:32612-45206 GCA_013400675.1 Oxylabes madagascariensis | reverse complement strand
CCCCACTATTTGTAATCACAGACTCATCTACCTACAAATACAACTTAATGGTCATATATGTTATACATATTTCACTTTCTATGAGCCGCAGAGGACGTGAATCTATTACTGCTTTCACCTGGAGGCTTTGGGCTGTTAGCTTAAGATATGAAGAGTTATGAATTTAGCTTTGGAAATCCCTAGTTTCGCCTGCTTTGTGTGTCGGACAAGATTGCAGCCTGAACACAAACATGATGATGAATGAGATTTAAAACACAGAAATATTTGCAGGAAGCAAAAGACTGAATAAAGGAACACAAGCAGTGCTCCCATAGCTGTCTTTCATGATCTGTTGCACTGTTCTGAATAGCAAATGTATATGGAAAGAATAAAAAAGGACAAACCCTTTCTTTCGTGATACTGTAAGTCACTAAAACAGGGACAAATGGTAATAGAAGACCTCAACCATTAATTATTGTTATAGTAATAGCTGTATTTACAACGTTCTGTTTACTACCACTCCATCCATTAAATGCTTTACTTAAATTCTTTATTATTCAGTTATTATTGAAATCAGCTGGAAAATGAAAGGTTGTTTTCAGATAACTCAGGAAAAGAACAGGCACAGTTAATGCAAATGCATGTGTGCAGCAGATAATTGACAAGGTTTCAGCAAGTGCTGTGAGATGATTTGGAGCTCAGAAATGAAAGATTATCTGGAGTAAGGACTTAAATTTAGAGTTTGGGATCTTGCCCCTGAAGTTGCTCTTTGCCCTCCATTGACCCCCAACTGGGAGGGAGAAAGGGTTCAAGATACATCAGCAGCTGCGTATTAAGGAAACGCCATAGTTTGGTGTTGGGGAAAGAGGTTTCAGAGAGCAGAGAACAGACTGACATGAAGCACTACTTGCTGCATGGGGAATTTTCTGCTGCTGAAAACAGCTGGAAGGTGTGGCTGGTGCTTGTGAACAGGGATTATAGCTCGTGTGAGCTGACATGACTTTAAAAAGCTTTAAGGTGAACATGTGGTTGTGCCAAGCTGTAAACTTAGTACAGAGGGGGGAGTAACACTTAGACCAGACGTCCAGTGAAGCACAGGAGGAGTTATGGAATAGCACAAGACTAAAAAATACTGTTCCAAGAGACACAGAAAATTCCATTCTCTTCCATCAGCTGTCTTCTTCTGCCTGGTTTTTATTGTTACATGCCCCAGCTTTACATGACAAAATGGGAACAGTGTTCAAGAAGCACCACCAGTGGAAGCAGTTGACATGGTGCTTCCCATGCTCTGCACCACTGAAGAGGATCCTGGCATCCTAGAAGCAAAGTCATAATGTCCCAGCCCTACCCCACAGCTAGGGACAGGCTGTTGTGGCTTCTGGGTTCAGCACCAGAAGCCACAGCAGCTTATTAGCTCCTGTAGTGTATTGATTGCAGATAACAGTCAGCTTAACTACTGCAGGGAAAGACAGGAAAGGGAAAGAGCACAAAACATTTGCTTCTCAGTAACAAACAAAAAAGAAATTGCATCCTTATATGACCTCAGAAAAACTCTGCCGGTTTCCATCTCTGTCTTACTCCCCCAAGTCAGACTTGGACTTCAACATGGTCAACACTTTTAGGGAGTGGTGGTGCTGTACCACAAAAAACAGTTCATGCAGTTGAATTGAATTGCTTCCCTCCATTCTTTTCTGGGTCCTTAACAGATGTTGAAGGACTACTGGTTTTTTATGTCCTGATGAAAGGACCAGAAAGCCCATCGTTCTTTCAGTTACTGTTTGTGATGGGCATCTCTTGCTCTTCAGAACAGCTGGCAGGCACCAGAGCTTCACACCTTAATCATATTTTCTTTGTCAGCCTTTCACATACTATGCTAAAGGGAGACTAGCAGAAAACCCTTTGAGCAATTACAATAATAGGATAGTAATAATTATTGCTGTTCCTTGCACTTATATAGTGTCTCTGAGATTAAAATGAGATCCAGCATAATGTTACCCCTTTTGGAAAGGTGTGGATTTTCCCTGCCAGCAGCATCACCTTGAGAAACTACTCTCCAGGGCCTCACCTTCCTGCTCCCTTGTATTTGATATGGTAAAGCAGGGCTGTACTGCCACCTTCCTATTCACGTCTGTGAATTGACTGAACAAATGAAGTCCTGAAAGAGAATGTGAATGAGAGGAATCGGCACCATGAAGAAGGTTTTTTTCCTCTTGTGCCTATAAAAGACAGGAGAACATTAAAGGATAATCTCGTCAGTTCAGAGGTAGCATGCTTACATAAGATATTTTCCTTTCTTGACTGCACATCATGTAGGTCTTAGAAATACTAGTTAAGAGAGTGAAGTGTGTGCCGCCAAAAATGTAACACACAGATACAGCTTTAAACCTGTTGATTTCTTGAAAGATGTGCTTTACAATAATGTACTGCCTTCCTGTCTGGGAAAGTATTGTCTGCAAACTGTTGGATTATTGGCACAGTAAGTTAGCAGTCTTTATCTACTGAAATAAAATCCCTTGGGGCCTTTTCATGGCCCCAATAAAAGTGTTTTACATTTAACTAAAATTATAAGGTTCAATGTCAAGCTTTCAAAACTTTGTACCTATTGTTAGTGCTGTGATGATGATAAGTTCCTTATGGTATGTGACCATAATACAATTGTGCCATAGTTTTTTCACAGAGACAAAAATAGAAAAGTAATTAAAAATCCAAAGGCTTTTTTTTTCCCTTGTTGATATAGGCTGTAACTTTCCACACTGAGAATAAAGAACAAGTCCAGATTTTAGTGGGAACTTCCTCTTTTTCTCACCTCTCTCAGCAGACAGAGATGGAAGCATTCAAAACCTGTCAGAAGACAGGAACAAAGCCAACTATCTCCCTGTATCTGTAGCATAGGTGACTGAAAGAATTGTTTGTCATTTTCGTTAATGTGTCTGTCCTGATGCTTGACTTCAAGAGAGAAAATCATGGCTCAGACTTCCTAAAATCCAGTATGTACCACAATTCTGCTCTCTCTACAGCCAGTTGTTGCCCATAGTAGACCTCCATTGAGGGTAGCTTGGATGTGGCCATTCCCAGTGCGGCACTGGATGAAATGCTTTTACCACTGGTCATCATCATTCCTTGAGAAGGCAACGTCAGAGGTTATACTGTAATACTTCTCACTCTTCATCCTCACCAAACAGATGTTTTGGTCCCTGATGTCTGTTTGGCTGTAATCCCCTGGAAATGGTAACACCCTAAGTGGTCCCAAAGGATTGCAGCAGAGGTTTGCTGGAGTATCTTGTTTCTGCCACTCCTGTGTTTACCCAGCTAAGTCTATCTCCATTTGGCTTTGTGAAGGACATGAGGAGAGCAGAATATGGCTGGCAACCCTGTCCTTATTGGGGCCTTTCACTCTTGCATCTACATTTCATCCAGTACAGCCTCTACGCAGATTAATTTTTGGAGCATGGGTTGTTTTCTTAGGATTGTCACTTGTGTTTCAAATTATGCACTGGGTTGACAGTGTTTGTACCCAAGAAAGGAGATTTGGGATAGTGGGAACAAGTCACTGAGGCTACACTACAGCGTTTTGGGATGGTGTCTTAGGTTGAGCTGCAGATACATGCAAAAACATCTTACTTGGTTTGTCCCATCTGTGTGTAGCAAAAGCTCTATAAAACATTTAAATACCTTTAAAATGCTGTGTTTTGGCTTTATGTGGAGAACTGTAAACCTTTAGGAGATGCTTTTCAGGAAGAGACTTTAAAGTACTTTAAGCATTGCACATCCTGGCAGGGCAAATTCCAATACTCTGTTGGAATCCTGGGTAAGAGTTATTTTACTTAGATCAAGTTGATAATTTCTGGTTGAAACTGTTGCCCAGAAGTCTGTGTAAATGTGTGTAGCTGACAGAGAGCTGTCCTTCTGTGCGTGTATTTTTGTACTACTTTCAGCCATTTCAATGATTGAAATACTAAATCTAGCACTCAGACAGCTTTTGGATTTATGACAGTCCCTGAAGGACTTTGGCTTACAGTTATTCATATAGGTAGTTTTGAAAATTTATGACAGGAATAATAACTCTGTGGTAATATTCATCCAGTTGCTTATGTAGAGCACCCAGTGTGAGAACAAAAAAATGAGCATCTGGAAATTCCTGGGGCAAAGCTTTGGCTCAGTGCTCTGCTGTCCCTCACAGGATGGGGACGCCAGAGACATTTCAGAGACTTAAGGCAGTTTTCAGAATTTGCAGAGATGTAAAACTGAAGTGAAATTTGTCCCTGAGCAGCAACTAGTATATTTAACTGTATTTTAGGTGCTGTTCTTATCTATTTCAACTTAATTATTGTTTTCTAATATTCAGGTATGTGCACATGCATTGTAGAAGTGTTTAGTGAGTCACCTCTGTCGCACTCCACATGCTGCTAACAGGATGATAGTGATTTAAAGCAGCTTCTGCAGTTCTGCCCCCCTTGCTCCTCTGTCAGTGTCTGTGGTGTTGCCCAGAGCACACTGTGGATCTCAGGAGGCTACAGCAGATCTCTTGGGTCTAGGCAGTAACAAGGGCACCCTGGAAAAACAAGAACAGGCCGCAGGAGATGAGTGGAGTCAAGGCCCAGTGAACTGCCTGATGTGGTGTTGCCCTTCCTTCTCCCTTCCCTCTTGGGCCATCACATCCACCAAGCTTTATGAAAGGAACCTGCCAACCATCAGGGATGATTTTTATATATATATATATTTCATATTTTTGTTATACCTGCCATCTGTGTTTTCTGTATTCTTTAGTCAAAAAGATCAACTGTGACCTGAAGGAAAGTCCCTCTGCAGAGGGGGCAGAACATGTCCTTCTAGCACGCATGTCCTTGTAAGAATAGGGTTAGTGATGTGATCAAGCGTGAGCAAGAGATGTGAGCATTCAGGTGTGATCTTTCAGATGTGCTTGGGATGATAGTTTTGCTTTGATGCTTGTTTTTTGTTTGGATTTTTGGAGGTTGTTTAGTTTAATCTCGATTTCAAAACTAATAGCCAAGAATCGCCTGTATAAATCATATAAATTAAAAAAAAAAAAAAAAAGTGAACCCCAAAGTGGATGAATGTGGCAGAGCTGGTACTTTCCATTTCAAGGAGGCAGACAGGGCAGGTGTTGTGTTGGATTAATGCTGTTTCACGGGTCATTAGCGCCCTGCGGAGGAGCTGCTGCCTCAGTGCCACCCGAGATGTGTCAGTGCTGCCACGCAGGGCTGTGGCACCCCCTCACTGCGGAATGCCCCTGTCTCTGCAGCCACCATCCCATCCCAGCTGGGCCCGGGGAAGGGATGTGTGTGCACTCGGGGGACAGGCAGGGCTGGCTATCGGATGGGGGTGAGCTTTAGCTGGTAAAATTGTACAGAAGTCAGGGGGGCTGCAGCTCTTTGGGAGTAACGGGATGAACCTGCCCTGAGCTCCAGATGTGTGGAGCAGCGCCCACCTCTGTGGCTGCCTGCCAGGTGCTGGGCTCCAGACGTGGAGCTGCCCACCCACATCCCCACAGGAGAGGGTGGCCGGCAGTGGGGCTGGAGAGAGCATCAGCATTTCTTCCATAGAGGTAAGAACCTAAAAATGCTGGTTATCAGCTTCAGGCTTACTGCAGGGAGAGTTCTGCCATCAAAAGCTCAGTTGCAGGTAACAGGATGAATATAAGTGACTCCAAAAATAGGTGATTTCAGAGGGAACCTTTCAGACTTTCTAATAAGCAAAATAACTGGCGCTTGTTTGTATGCCTTGAAATTATGTGGGTTTTCTTCTTGCTCTTCAAGGTTAATACACTGTGGCCATGTCATAAGAGCGTGTCTGCTAAGTGTTTCTAGCAAGACATCTTGAAATGCTGCCAGAGACCTGGAGATCTGCATACCTTGCTTTTAACACAGAGCGACAGCTTGGAATCACACGTTGTGCCACTGCACAGCCAGGATTGTAAAGACCGAATTTTAATTATCAGGTATATTCATAATTCATTAATAGGAGGTAGACAAATAGACTGGCTTTGCAGTGCAAGAAAGATAAATGGATGATGGTGCATAGGTAATAGATGCTGGAGTAAAATGTGTAAACTTTTTCTTGCCTCCATTTTGTCTTGCTGCAGCTATTTTTCTTGAACTCTCAAAGTCATTCCAGGAAGAGGGGCTGGAAACAGGAAAAATGTACATTCATCACAAATGTTCAGAATTCTGAAACTGAGCTTTAATTACAATGAGAACGTTTGAATGCAAAAGCTACAGGATCAGCCATGATGTTGTACATGTTCCGTGGCAAATGTTTCTCTAGTTACTTAATAGCCACCATTGAAACTTTGGATGTATTAAATAAAATAATTCTTAACCATGTCCATTGCATTTGTTCTTGAATATATAAATTTAACTGACTTAATGATATTTATATTTTCCAGTAATTACTTATCAATTTGGGTGATATGATAGATGATATGTCATTGATTTAATGACATAAAATCATGTTTAGGTAATGAACTTTCCACAGTCTTTGTCTCGTTAACATACGTTCACCAGTTTCAACAGTTTCTTTTCAGGCTAAATGAGAAGTAGCATGTGTGAAGTGTAATGTATATTCAGTATATCACATACTCAACTGTAACTTGAGTCTCGATAGCAAAGCACACAATTGCTTGACCATCAAGCTGGCCTTGGAGAAGTAATCAGCTGTAAGAAAATGATGAGCACATAATTTTAGATCATTAGAGGTAATTAATATAACTAGGAATGCTTTTAACCTAAAGGTGAATAAATGGCACCTCATGGCTTGAAGTACCATATTGAATGAAAGATGTAGTGAAAGATAGAAAATGGAAATTCTTTCTTGGTTCATAATGCCTTTTTTTTTTTTTGTGGAGGTATCTTGGGACACTTAGGATGGAAATGACATTTAATACAATGTACTATTTGTGTGGAGGCTTAGTGTCAGATATATGTTACATTGCTCCTAGATGGGGTAATTCTTTCACTGTTTGGATCAGGGCTTGGCTGAGAGCCTCCATGGCCCCAAACCTGGGTGTTGGTAGAGTCTGGGGGAGCACAAAATTTCAGGGCCACTAACTCGTTTTACTCTATATGATGCAGTTTAGTAGGGAACATAATTCATAGATTTTGAATGAAAAAGGTACCTGTAATTTTTAAAAGTCAAAAAAATGCCGGATACCACGTTGCCTACTGTGGAAACACCTGCTTATAAAATGATATTCAGAAGCATACTTAAGAAGTCATGGCAGGCAGGTGAAGTTCCCTGTGACTGGAAAAGGGAAAACATAACCTCCATTTTTAAAAAGGGGAAAAAAGGAAGACATGGGGAGCTAGAGACCAGTGAGTCTCACCTTGGTGGCCCACAAAGTCATGGAGCAGGTCGTCCTGGAAGCTATGCTGAGATTTGGATTAGATATTAGGAGGACATTCTTTCTTGTGAGGATGGTGAGACACTGGCACTGGTTGACTGTCGAAGCTGTGGGTGCCTCATCCCTGGCAGTGTTCAAGGCCAGGTTGGATGGGGCTTTGAACAACCTGGTCTAGTGGAAGCTATCCCTGTCCATGGCAGGGGTTGGAATGAGACAGTTTTTCAGGCTTCTTCCAATTCCACCCAGTCCACAATTCTTTCATTTTCTACTGATAAGGCATTCGGTGTCTTATTTCCAGGAGTGGCATGCTGACGACACACACTGTTCCATCAGCCAGAAAGCTAATGGGAGATGTTGTTCTCACTTTTCTGAAATACAGGACTGAATCTTTCTCCCAACTGAATCACCAAATGTCAAAGGCAGTTTATTTTGTCTGGGGAGAAAAGATCAGTAGGGTTTCTGCTGAAGCACATAAATGGTTTCACCCAGTTACAGTCAGTAGTTTGGTGAAGTGACTTTAACTATCAACTTCTGGTTCCATTTTTGGTTGTAAAATAAGTAAAATCAGCCAAAACCAACTTCTTTTATATTTTCCAGGACAGCTGCAAATTTTAGAAAGATTCAATGCTCAGCTATGTATGCTGTGTGTGCAATAGCATCTCCTAGAAAAATACCGTGTCAAAATGACTGAGGTCCAGTCTCCAGCAGCTTATTCATGTACATGCCAAACATAGAAACTTCATTTTATCTAGATGTTGTCATCAGCAATGATCTGCTATTTTAAGACTAAAAATACACAAAGAAGTTTAAGAGAAGGAAATCAATGGCATAATCATGTCAGGCATGGTCCTATTCCCCATATCTGAGAGTTTAAGGGGGCACTTTTATACTTCAGAGAGACAGTACACCCTATCAGTTACAAGTTACTTGCAGCCAAGCTACGAGTGAAAATTATCATTACTTTATGATCCATCCAATATGCTTTTAGCAATTCCACTTTAAAACACAAGTTACAGATGTTCTTCAAGGCTCATCTTAGAAAAATTTTTTTTTGCGTTTTTTCAAGAAAACCTGTTATGTCACAGTCATTGCAATTATGTGTATGTGTAAAGTTAAGCATACTTACTTTGAAATGCTTAGCTGAACAAGGCATTTGGGACATTTCATTGTTCTTCAGGCCAAAGCACAAATATTTTACAAATGGGGAAAACAAAGTGAAGTATTTGCTTGAGACTAAGGAACCAGTTGCCAGCAGGCTTGGAAGGGTCTAAATTCCTTCACTAGCTTCTTGACAGATGGAGCACAGTCTGAGAGCCATTTACTTATTTAGATATAGGTGTAAGAAACTTCATGATGAGTGTGTTTTATGGTTGTCTTCATTCTCTGTAAATGCTCTGTCTGAAAAATAGGAATTTTTTTAAAGAGCAAATAAGCTATTACATGGCAATCTATTATTATGAAAATAAATTAAAGAATCTTGCATACTTTCTTGTTTTTATCTTATTGCATTGTCATGAACAAGTTTATAGCCTTAGCAGTATCTTTTATTTTCCCTAGAAACATTAAAGCTGTCATTTAATTTTAGTGGGATATACAATTGCTAGTTGGTTTATCATCAAATTTAAAGGGTATGTTCCTGGAGCATGGAGCACAGTGTTTCCCAGGAAAATTAATTCCCTGATTGCAAATGTCAAGAACAGTTACTGAACTATTGTTTTACTATTCTGTTTTTAACTTTTGTTTTAATAATCTATTAAATATGTAGTGTAAGCTTCTCACACAATAATCTTTGCCTGAAAAAAAATCTGAAAATATTCTTCTGTTTATTGTTGGGCTGTTTTAAAGGAAAAATTTATGTCTGTGCTGACTTTTTAATAACAACTGAAGCATGGAAACAATTATTTCCAGAGAGTGGAACTTTTGGAGTTTAAGTAATAATGGTGTAAATTAAAGTTATTTATTTCATATATTTTTTCTGCATTTCCCCAACAAAGATTTTAAGCAGCAGATTCGAAACAGGCAAATAATGGAACAACAAACAGTTGTGGTTTTGCATGACAAATGGTAGTCCTATGGGACCTTTTTGTGAAGAAAAATGGGGATGCAAACAGTTTGCATGGATTCAAGCTCAAATTAGTTCACTGGCAGAGATCCATTAGTCCAAACCACTCAGAAGCTGTAATCAGGAGTTGTAAATGCAAATAGTTGAGTGCTGGGAGAATATTCAGGGGAATTACTGACTTCTGGACACTAGTGGAGATAGGTGGATCCCTTAACTGAGGCAAAATTGCCACTCCTACCCTGGGGCACGTTCCCAATCCTGTTATAATTATAGGCTCTTCTATGTACTGTATGTATATGCCAGTATAAGGACAGGCTGGACATGATGGCAAACCAACATCTTTGTACTGCTGGGACTGACCTGAGGTGTCTTTGGACAACTGAGTGTTGTTATTGGGAAGCGAGGACCACCCGGGAGTGCAGCTCGTGCTACTGAGCATCAGCCTCCTGTGGCCGTAGGTGATGGCACGCGACAGAGGGATGGGAGAGGCTCAGAACCAGGGAAGCAATCTTGTGTCCTACGCAAACACCAGCACTAATGAAAGCCTCACAGGTATTTCCAGAGGAGAATGTACCCTTTCTATGCATAAACATCAAAGGACTCGTAGGGTTACTGATTGGGAACTGTAGCTTCTTTTAGTTAAAGAAGGCATGGTTAATTAATGATTTTGCTTTCTGATTAGAAAATTAACATTGCTAATGCTGTTATTAGATAACTGAATTTTGGTATTATAAAAGCCTTTTGAAATGCAATTTGACAGAGCATATATCAGATTAAATTGGATTGATTATGGGAGTTTTGAAGTTGTTGATTTCTTTGAGAGCTCTGTTAACGAAGCATTATATTGTAACAGAATGCATTAACAGCTCTGTTCTCCTCAGCTAACGGCCCATTACCCTTGGCAGGTAAAGTGCAGATGTGAGACACCCTAGCAAGCAGGGTAGGACACTCTGTCCACTGCTGATCTTCATGTACAGTTCTAATTTTATAGAGCTGGGAGGGTCCTGTTCTCACTGTCAGCTTGGGTTGGTAACACCAAGTCGCACAGAGCACTGTCATGAAGCAAGACCATGGTTTGGTGTTGTCTATCAGCATCAGAGGACTGGTGTGATAATACCACATAGCAGGATGGTGCAGTGACAGTGTTCTGTCTATTCCAGCAACTGGTGAAAAGAATTGACACATTGGGACATGTGACCCTCCCAAAATGGCAAACACCACCTGCATATCCTCACCTCCCCAAGCCTTTGTTTTGCACTCTGAATACGCCAAGGCAATTTCCACAGACGTGCTGACATGCTAGATGCCTAGGTGGACAAGAGAGTATTATGGGTTTCCCCCCTCCCCGGCTCAGGTAGGAGTCTTAGGTCCTAGAACTAGTGAACTGACTTATTTACTTGATATCTCTATGTAAAACAGATCTTTCTAAAAAGTGTACCCAAAGACATTTAGTGCACAGTTCGGGGCATCATTAAATTGCTGGTGTAAGGTGATTCAGCCAATGGTCTTACGAGTCCTGCTGCTTTTTTTTTCTTTTTGTTTGTATGTTTGGCACATTCTTTTTTTGGTTTTTTTTCAAGACAAACTGGTTAATAGTTGAACTTAGTGATCTTAAAGGTCTCCTCCAACATAAAAAAAATTCTGTGATTTTATGATTCTATACAGTTTTGCTCAGTTTCTTTCAGGTGAGGTACTTTTCTCCCTAGAGGCCAAACCAGCTGTATTGTACTCTGGGGTACCATGCAAGAAATGAAAAATATGCATTGAATATTAAAATAAGGAAGCCAGCCTCAGAACTAATAGCAACTAGAGGCTTTGGCTGAATACCAGAAGCTCTTTCCAATTCTTTTACAAACTTCCCTGCGTTGGATCTTGGTCAAAACCTTATCTTGGCCAAACCCTATATATTCAAAACTTTGGAGAGAAAAAGCCGTGGTGTCTCGTCTTTGAATGTTAGTGTTGCATCTTTGCTACTTTCCCATCCATTACTGTAATGGTCCCATTGAAGGCAATGGGCAATACCACAGTACAACTCAGGAGTATAATCCAAAGTCCTGTGACGCATAGATACACCAAAAAGTTATTTTTCATCTTCTGAGCTTTTTTTATAACAGTGATGATGCAGGAAAAGATATTTTCACAGCTGGCAGCTGAAAACTGGACTTTTTGCGGTCAGGAATATAAAAACTCAAAAAATAAAATCCATGATGCTATCTGTTGTTACCTTTTGCAGTAAAATTGCCTTTAATGTAGATGTTGCCAAGTCCACAGTTACATACTGTGGTTATTGGGAGCCCTGAAGAAGAAGCAGCCTGCAAAGGAAACAACCAATAGGGAAATACATTATACAGCAGTTCTGTTGCCATCCTGGCATGCAATGTCTGCTTTTTTTATGCTTAGGAGATAAAGCAAAATTTTTACTTTATTCTGTAAAAAGATTTTTTGAGGGTGGCAGAAGAATTAAGGATGTGAGAAGCTATGTACTTTCTGGAGATTTCTATTAAATTGCATGCCCCGAGTATCCCTGCATGATCTTGACTGTAAGAGGCAAAATCTGTGCTCAGTAGACATTAATAGGTCCTAGAGCAATAACCCAAGAATATCTAAATGCACCTGTCAAAGACTGATAAGAGCTGAGGTCTGTCAGCTGCATTTCTGTAGTTCCGGAATTGTGCCAGCCCAATTTCCTCTCTGTTTTATTACTTTTCAGTGACACAAAATTCTTAGGAGTGTCTGATGCCTTGCAACTCCTGAAACATAATTCAAATTATTTGCCACCAGAACTACACTCACAGACCTGGAATACTAAAATTCTGCCTGCATTGCAGGGTGGAAGCAGTAGCTAATTTATTTTTTTAAAAGCCCCAACAGAACAAAAAATAGAACCAAAAAACCCCAAAAAACCAAAACAACAAAAAAAGTAAGACATGATGCTGTTGGCCTTTGATGTTAGATTCCTCTTTGTCAGACTGGGGATTTTTAACAAAAATGGCTCTACACAAAGTTCATTAGATTGAGTTCATTGACATTTATCTGAATTACCATTTGCTCTTAACTCTTTTATCAAATTTTCATTTTCAGTAGTTGGGGTTTTATTTTGAAAAGTATTCTCCACACCCAGAGTTAGAGATTGATGAAGCAGTCCTGTTGTTAAAGTGGTCTCTTTCAATCAAGATAACAAAAGACAGTAAAA
>VYZR01018044.1:0-11743 GCA_013400675.1 Oxylabes madagascariensis | reverse complement strand
AAGAATGTTCTATTGCTACCCAGGTACCAAGACAAGAGGGGGCTCTTCCAGCAGGCCCAGATTTCCTTTGGGCCCACTTATGTTGCTACTTTGGGCACGTGAAATGACCTGAGAATAGGCATAGCTAACAAGATGACTTGTGGCAATGTCCATTGGGATCTGGGATCACATCTGTCACTGCACATTGCACTGCCTTATCTCTCTGCAGCTCAGAAAACTCTCCTCTTGCAGCTCAGAATAATCCTTCCTTTAGGTGATGTTTCTGTCTTTTTCTAGCCCTTCTTACATGACTTCACTTTTCTTAAACCATGAAATATATTCCTTCAGCACTGGAAGAAGACCTGCAAATATATCTGTCATTGGCCTCAATTCAGGCTGNTCTCAGCCTGTGTGGCTGGATGTGTGTCCTGTCTATAACACCCACATACTGAAAGAAGTTCTAGCCAGTGATCACTGAGGAGAGCATTTGTGTACACAACCTAATGTACAGTCAAGATCTAGTAGGTTTTAGCTGTATTCATGCATGTACGTGAGTGATCTGATTTTTTATCACTTGACTGAGCCAACTTAAATCACTGAAATACTGCAGGGGAGGATGCAACTAAGCTGCTGTCTTTGGATTTGAATGTAAGATGGAGGTGCTCCATATGCACTGTGTTTGCATGGGAAAGGTGGAGGTTTAAGAAACGCAGTGTGGAAGATTTCATGCCAGGAAATGTGTTCTGGGGTTCTCCTGAAAGGTTTCTCATAGGGCATCGGTGAGTGTGGAACTGGCCAAATATTCTGTGAATCAGCACACATAGCTCAAAGAGGTAAAAAGTTAATGGAAGTGCTTTAGGATAATGCAAAAGGAAACAGATTTAATTAAGGCATATAGCTCCGGGTGCCTAACAAGCATGTAAATTTGTTCCTGAAAACTGCACTGTGCAGTTTTGGAATTTCTGTCATTTGTTTGAGAAAACCATGAAGTGTCTGTGGACTTCTATGACTTGAACTCACACAGGAGGACTAGAGGGTAGACTCAGACAGATGCTTGGTATGCATTTACAAGCTCAGTTTCAGTCTGATCTTAAAATAAAGTTGTAGCTAAGTGCATTTAAGCATACATCAGTGCCTTTATGGGTAGTAAATGGGATGGCAGAGGTCTGTCATTTAACTTGTTTTTTTCCAAACCCTTCTTGGGCAAAGCATTGTGTTTGAATTACCTGCTGACATTTTATTTTTGCTATGAAAATTGTGAAAGAGAAGGAGAGAAAGGCTTTATTTTCACATGTCCTGAATAAAACTGAATCATTAACCAATTTAAGTGTTTCTGTCATTATTGTAATTGATGCAAATATATAGGAAGCGGGGGGTGCGTTCTACTATTTTTTATTACTGCTTTGCTTTTCACTGTTTTTTTATTACTTGGTAGTTATGAAACAAGTATTATTGATGATGGCTTTAAAGCTGGAATGTATAGTAGTTATTTAGCATCCTTGCTTTTTCTTTAAGATGCCTTAAGCTACTGGAAAAATCATTTACTATGTCACAAAATTTCCTGCCTTATTAGTTAAAAGAAAATATTTCCCTACAGATATTTTCACATGTAATGCTATTTCCCATATTTCACAAGCTGTTTGCAGTTTAAACTTAATCATATTTGCCTCTCTGTCACTGAGGCTCTTTAGAATTACCTTAGAGATCTAGATATTATTTGGATATTTATAGCATAATTAGATTTGACGTATCATACTTTGTTTATCTCAGTTAATGCCTAAAGGCTTGATTCTGATCTGAGATCTGCAGAGGCATAGCACCAAATTTGGAATAAACTCTGTATTGGAAATGCTAATAGCAGTCTCTGTCCAAAATAGCTACCCTGCTCTCCTCCTGTCTCCTAAAATGTGTTAGATTGGAAGGATGCATTTGTATTTTTTTTAAAGAATGAAGTAATGGCAGGAAGTCGAGCCAGTCTGCAGTAGTCTTCTCTAGTGATACTCTCTGTAGATGTTACTGTGTAGCTAACATAAGAATACATTTTATTTTCTCAAATCAATATGTCTTTGATCTTTCAAATATACCCTCCCACAAACAGACACAATCACCTGTGGTTTTGATTTGTACTTTTTCCCTCCACTTTTAGTAAAGCAGAGATCCAGACGTAAAATTCAGCATTCCTGGAAAGCCAATCTGGACTAGTGATGCTCCCAGAGATCTTTATTCTCATGAATCAATGAATTAATCATCACCCAGAATTTGTAGCTTACCCTCAGTAAATGAAAAATATTTTTGGTTATCTTTCTTCATATGCATTTGCCAAGGATAGCTGTGGGCTTCTGACTGCTACAAATTCACATCTTTCCTTGCTTTAAAAAAGTTTGGTATGGTGCTACCACACTAGAGGTACTCCCCACAGCCCTATAGCTAAGAAACAGTTGCAATGTGTGGTGGCTGGTGATGGAACAATTCTTAGTGCTTGTAGAACGTGTGTTTGGAGCACACTGAATTCCAACACAGAAATTTATATACTTCCTTGTCTTGCATGCTGTCAGCATCCTTGCCCCAGACAAGTTTTCATCGTATGTCTGATATCATAATCTTTAACTAAGCTGGTTTATCATGTCAATCTTGAAGGCTGATGATATTTGAAAGTGGGAACACTTGTCAGCCCTACAGTGGTTTGCCCACATTGAAATTATGGAGAACCCTCCCATGTTCAGCCCTGAGAACAAAGTGTAGGACAGGAAAACCCTGGTGTAAACTGCCTCATGTCCGCACTGCTTTTGGTTGAATCCCTCAAATATATGTGCCAGAAAAACAGAGCTGGTCTGCTTAGCTCATCCCTAATTTAGGTGTTAGGTAATGCAGCCCATGGACTCCAATTGTTAGGAGGTCTTTCCGTTTCATAGTCTCTTTTTGTTGTTTGAACTCTGACTCAGCGTCAATTAAATTCAATGGCCATAGTCATGCTTTGTGGCTGCTATCCCTCCTGTGAAAAGAGCCCTTTTAAGAATAGGTGAGACTCCCAAAATGTTTATGTATCAGCAGTCTCTTTCAAGACATGGAATGTGTTTGTGGATTTCTTGAATGAGATAAAGTAGGGGAGAGGTGTTTCTGAATTACCTGTTTTAACAGACTGAGAATATGCAATTGTGTATTGAAGGTTATTTATAGTGTTAGGTTTTATGGAAAAACAATATGCTAAATTAAAGTTTGCTGACATGCAGTACAGGTTTAGCTACACTTAAAAAGAACAATACACATAAAATACTCCGCAATTCTCATAAAAATACAGGCAGGGAGACTGATTTTTTTCTGGTATAACCTTTAGATGAAGAATGCTTTTTAGTATTCATAAGGCAGACGGTAAAGTCTTGCATTTTGAATTCTGGTGCACTGTTGAAAAATGGCTAGTGCTGAAAATCACTATTTCTATAGAATTTAATTTCTTGTTGGACCGTTTGCGTCATTTTAGAGAAATATGGCATTATTAAAGAAAAGACAAATTAATATCCTTTACTCATTAGTAAGAGGTTCTACATACACTAATTAGCACTATGTTATTTTTCAGATATTCAAATTATAGTGTAAAATGAATTTTAATTGCTAATGATTTGTACAAAAGTTATCAATTTCATTATTACAGAATGTTGGTGCTGTGGAAAATTATTAATGCATTGGGTATTTTAGACAAGAGCAGGGCCATAATTATTGCTATTATTAGTATTCTGGTGTTTGCCAGAATTTACTGAGTGCTTTAGAAATGTAGAAGACAGCATAGCCTACATCTAAAACAGTGAGAACAGATGTAATATGCAGAGAGTCAGACTGATGGTAGGCAAATGTCTCATTACTTACAGGTTTTCTCATGTCTAAGTCTAAATTTAACACATTTGGGGTATTTAAGCCGTTGTTGTCTGCACTGATCCATCTAAGTCAGGAGTGACCAGCCTGTGGCTCTTGGGTAGGCGACACGCATCCCCAGCCCTGGCTGCGTGCAGAACCACCGTGAGGCTGTTCATCACGGGCATCACTGGAGAAATGAACCACGCAGCCACGGGAGCTGCAGGGTGCTGCTGAGGCCAGAGAGGCTGGGCTGGGCTGGGAAACACTCCCATGTCATCCTTTGTGCATGAAATGCTTGAGAGCTTTGGATTTGCTTCCCTGCTCCACTGCCTTCTAGCCCCATTCAGGGACGAGCCGTCTCTTACTTTCATTCCCACGAAGTGTGATGACCCAGCATGTAGCAGCAGCTGAAATTTGGGCTGCTTCTAGCCTTTTTCCTGCAACAGTTCTGACTAGGTGAATGCAGGCTTTGTACCTATGGGCCCTACAATGCATATCTGAGAGCTGCCGTAGGGAAGAAGAGTGGCTCAAGGAGACACCTGGCAGGCAGTGGGAAGCTTTTCCAAACATTTCAGAGCAGGTGATCCCATTGGAGTTGAACCATAGAGGGGAAGTGAGGGCAAAACTGAGAAATGTAACAAATGAGGTGTGAATAATGCCTTCATGACTATTTGCTTTCAATTTGCTGCAGCTGGAGATCTCAGAAGTAACACTGGTGAGAGCGCAGAGGTGATGCTGTGATGAGAAGCAGCAAGGGAGACCCTGTCAGAGATGACTCCTACAAGGAGCAGAAAGTAAAGAGTGTGATTTCTGTCAGGCCAGTGTGCAGGCATCACTGTGAGTTGAGCTGGTGCAGGTGCAATAGGAGAACAAAGCAAAGAAGATGTCTTATATACAGTGTGGGAAAAAAAGCATTCGACATGACTTTGTGAGAGGGAGGAAGATGAGGAAAAGGAGTCAACACTGTGTAGGGCTATATCAGAACTACATGATGAAGCAATTCCTGGAGGAAACAGAAGAGCTCTGTTTTGCCATTGTGAGTTGGGCAGATACTGTGAAATCATGAGTTAGGTTGATTTATAGAACTGAATAAAATGAGACAGGCCATCACTGAAGAAGCAGCTTTGCTATGAGTCACCTATACAAGACTATTACCTAACAGTGTATGAACATGCAAAACTGAGGAAAAAAAAAGAGAGAAAAAAGGGCAGCTTCAAGAGAAATCAGTGAATACAGGTAGACAACTGTATTTGACTGAGCCAAAAAAATATAATGACTGTTCTCACAGTTTTCCAGTTTCTCAGCTCATGGTAAATTAACATGTCAATCCGTCTGAATTTACTACAACTGAAAATCAGACCTTCAATACTGAAACAAACTAGCATACATAAAATGGGCAGAAAGACCCAATAAATAACTTATTTGACCTTTATATATTATTTATAAAGGGCTATGCATGCAAAGCACTAAGCATCCTCCATTTTCAATAACCAGCCTGCAGCAGATCCCATAAAAGCATTGCTTCAGTCTCACATGGAAGGAAGCCAGGTTTATCAGAGGGTTTACCTCAGGCAGTGGGATATGATGACTTCTGCTGTCTTATTGACATGAACCAGCTGTGCAGTGATATCCAAAAGCAGATTTTAAATAAATAAATGCAAAAAGTAAGTGTGCCTGCATGGCACTGATGGCAAAATAATGACAAAAAACCCCAAAGGATTGAAGTCTTCTGATACAAATTAATTTAAATATGGTTTCTGTTTAAGACTTTCTAAGATTAAAGAAAAACAAAAACCCATAACCTGAAGTTATGGTTTATGCAGGGATGCTAGCAGAGAATGGACCATCTAGGAAAATTATTGTAGGTTAAAAAATTATTTATATAATGTACCACATTTATACCAATGAGCAAGGGCAAGTGGATGCTATTGCAGTTGTGGAGTTCCTCACATGAAAAGGATTTACAGTCACAGTCAGAATTTGCAGGATTCTGCACTGGGTTATTTAGGTACAGATTCCCCAGTCCTTAAATGGGCTGAGATCTACAGACTCTGTTTTGGATCAACCAAAAGTCTGTACCAGAAGCTATGACTCTAGCATATGTAATTTTAAATGCAGGCTTGGAAACAAGAACAACATAGTTTTGTAGCCCATTCCTTCTCTTATTTTACAAATATACCTGCTTGCCTTTCTCAGATCTTATCAGGCTTCTCATTACAATTAAAAACAAAAAAACAAACAAACAAGCACAAAAAAATTTAACTTTCAGAAATCTGTAAAAGACTCATCAAAGTTTTAATAAGTCAATTTAAATAGGGCAAATAAGCTACTTAGTTTATATCATGAGAGTGTGACACAAGATTTTAGTATGGCATCTTCTGAACTAAAAATCTGTGTGTCCGGGGTGTTATGGTAGATTGGTTGATAGCAAAGGCTCTTACTTGTAAATATTGGCTGGGTTATCAGTAGCTCATCTCTTAGACAGGATGATAGAAATTTCAACTGGTGGAAGAAGGCAGTATTCAGCTATAGGCTGCTTTTGTCCTTCTTGAGAGTGCAGAGTATTAATTGCTCTTACTTTAAGCTTTACTAATGCAGAAAATTGTGTACGTTGGGGATTAGCTGGATTTCCTACAGAATTGTGTTTATACAAATGACTTAAAGGTGTGCCTTTTTTCTTTCAAATCTTGAAGAGTTTCTTGTCTTCATGAATTCTGTATCTGCTGCAATAGCTCAGTTTAGCTGCTCTGAGAAATCAGGTTTTTTACAGTGCATAGATTGGATCTTCCAGTGTATTTTGAAAACTTGACGATCTTGTAGGTTTTTTTCCAACCTTAATGATTCTATGATGTTCTGTTGGTGTTGGTTTTCCCCCACTTCATGAAACTTTCTGAGTATTCAGCTTGCAGTTCAGTGTGTCTGAGGCAGCAGAGCTTCTGCCTCTGCTTAGGAGGCAGTTCATCTACTCATTGGATGGAGTGGCAGGATTGATTATTCATATTTGTTTTAATTCATGTATTATATTCATTCTGTCCTGCTTGAGTGTGCAATTTGTGCAAGCCAAAGTATCCTTTCTATCTTTCTTTTCGTTTAAGTGTTTGCAGACTATTACTTTTCTCTCCTTTGGAAATGTTTCTTCTGATCTTTTTGAAGAAGCAAATTTAAAATTATTTCCTCTTTGGAATCTTCCTTCTCCCCTTTGCTTCTCACTTTTGTATGTTTGTATTGTTCGGGTGTTTTTGTTTTTTAAGAATAAAAAGAATCTCATAAAGTGTGTCATTGGCTGACCTTGGCTAAGGGCCACCTTACCAATTACTGCCATGGACGACACAGACATGATTTTGGGAAAATTATTTAAGCAGCTTTTCCCAGGGTCAGCTGCAGTCCTTCCCTCCTTAGTCCTTCACCTTGGCTGCAGGGCTCAGCCATGCCCTGTGGTGGGGCCCTTGGAGGCAGCCCTGGCCTCCCTCACTGTGGTCCTTGCAGCCCTCCTGGCCAGTGCCTGGGTGCTGACACTCATACAAAGAGACACAATTCAGTGAAAACATCCAAAGAAAAGTTCTTCCCAACCCCAACTACATTTTCTCCATTCTGTTTTCCAGTACTTCTGGGCTAAAGCTTTTTTTTCCGGTGTGGGTATGTGTATGAACGCTTACTGTCTTGTTTTATATATATAAATTTTATATTTTTCAAATGATATTAATTCCTAAGATGCTGCTGCTTCTTGCATAAGTTAATCTCCTCCACTCGCTGGTTTTACCTCTATTTTTTCCCCTCCCACAGTCAACTGTTAATTAGGGTTTACTGCTCTGTATTTATCAGAATTACTCTGCCTTTTTGTGGCCTTCTAGAGCTTCCCCATAGTTGCTGTTTAGTATCAGAGGGCCAGTCCATGGCACTGGGCCCAATCATTTCTTCCTCTTCCAATGTGCTTTGGGCATGAACCTAGTTGATGCCCAAATCCTTGCCCAAAGCTTGCCTCTTTTACCCTTTTGGACAGCATTGCCAATTCCAGCTTGCTTCTTATTGTGCTTGTCCACTGCTTTCAGGATTAAATGTGCATTTCTTCTTGGACTTCTTTTATTGGGCAAAATTGTTTCCATAAGCCTCAGACATTTGATTGTACACTGGCACAGCCATACTACCTTTTACCTTAGCCTACTTTACATTTTACACTTCTGTTAGGTGTATATTGATATCTCAGAGTTTTTTCTATACATATATATGTAACATTCATTACATGTATTTTGTACATTACTACATATGATATATTAATATTCCCTGTCCTTAAACTTTAGCCACGATTATGAATGGTTTAATAGCTTTCCAAGGCTCTCACTGTACTCTTGATTGAAAATTATGTTTTTCATACTATGTTAGCTATCCTCTATCATGATGGTTTCAAACTTCTCCTCTTTCACAGCTACAGATGATTTAATTACTGGAGTCTCCTGTTGATAGGATAACTGAGATTGAATGTGGGAATATTTAGACTCTGAAGCTGAGTTTTTTGGGGGAGCTAGTTAAACATTCCTGATCTGAGAAAAGCTTAATAATATAAATTATGCTAAAATATCTTTGTCAAATCCATCTCTGGATAGCTTGTAAGCTGTGCTGTGTACACGTGGTTTTAGCTTAGTGAAATGTTATCTTCTGAAGTACAAAAATATAATCACTGCAGGGCTCTTTTTAACAAGTTCAAAATCTGAGTCATCGAAGCTTAATTACAGAACAACTAGTATTTTGTGAAATACAAGCCAACTATTTTTGTCTTACAAAATTATGACTTCCTGTCCTTTTAAAACTACTGTCTATTTTGATGTGCTTGTTTCAACTCCTGGCAGTGATGAAGGTGTATGTATTATTCATGGTCCTTGAATGTCAGGTGTATTTCCCGTTGCATAGCTCTCAAAGTTAGACTGCTCATTTCATGACAGATTTTTTGAGTAGCACTAGTGTCAGGTATGACCAAGCCACATATTAAAAAATTCTCTTTCTGCTTTGCTCTTAGACATTTATAGAAATAATGGAGTTCAAATAGTTGTATGATATGGCATATACTTAAATATCTTTTGAATAAATTAAGATGGAAAATCAAAAACACTGTTCCTCCACTGCTCCTTCTTCCCTCTACCCTGGCAGCATCATCCTTGTAATCATCCTGTTCAGGAGGCCAGGGGAAATGTTTTGTTCCATCATGGGAATTGTAGTCTGATCAGAGAGCTCCATTTGAAGTGAGAATGAAAAATTGTCTGAAAAAGGAAATTAATAAGGAGGTACAGTTCTGAATGAAAATTTTCCAAGTCAGTTTAAAAAAATATTTTAATCTTATTTGAAATATAGTTATTTGTTTAGATTTTACTGGTGAAAGATAGGAGTCTTCAGGTAGTTGTGAGTAGATGTCAGAGACTTCTACATTTATAGGAATCGTATTTTCCTAATAATATTCCTATTTGGATGTCAGAAAAAGAGAGTTTTTTTGATCACACTCTACACCCTTGTGTATTACCCTTGTCTCTCTTTTACTGAAATTAGAACCATTAGTTCTCATTAGATATTTTTATTGTTTTGAAATTATTTGATAGTCCTTGGTTTTTGACATGTGGGATCTCAAGAGATGAACAGATGAAAATTAGAGAAAGGTCAGTAAGTAATCCTCTATGCAATTAAAAATACTTCATGTTGTTTATGAAATCCAACCCAGACAAATGTCACAATTTATAACAACTTTTAAGCTCTTGTGTTAAATACAAAACCCAAAAGTAATTATGGCAAAAAATAACTTGACTGCATGCATATATACATGTAACTACCTTTTTACTTCATTGTTTGTATACTGTATCATTCTCTGTTTTGTCTCTATTATAAATCTAAAAAATGTGCATCATGAAGTAGATGCAATTTAAAGACAGTAGCCTTGCAAAAAGAAGATATTTTGTCATTGCCTATGTGATGCAGTACAGCAAGGAGAAAAATTGGCAGCATTTTGGATAAGAGAGAGCCCTCTATCAGAGACCGCTTAAGGCGTATCTCACTAGCTGCTTGATTTCCTGATTGCTCAGCATTTTGCAGAAGATTGGAGTTACACTAAAAGCAAAGTTATGTGGTTTTGACAAATTATTCACTATTTCTTTGCTGCAAGGCTAGTGCAGAAAACAACTTGCACTTTCCTAGTTAGGCGCAGAGGAGCTTTTAGGTGAAGCCAGGCGATAACCTCACTTCACCCGGCCAGACGAGTGTAAGCCAAAACACTGCTCAGTGCTGAAGTGTCACAGCACTGTCAGGCAAAATGTAAGCATCAGGAGGAGGCTGAAGTGCTGGTGTTTCCCTCAGTAACCATCAGCTCATTGCTTTATCTCTAAGGAGAAGCATCCCTGTCCTCCACACGCCCTGTGGTAAAGTGCTCAATGCTGTGACTGCCTCCCCTTCCCAGGTGCCCTGCCTAACAGGAGTGAGGCTGTGCAAGTGGGATGGAACAGCAACGAGCATGATGCTTCATCCAGCTTGGAGGTGTCACCAGGGTTAACCCATCCTACACCCTGCATCAAAACCACTTCCATAAAGAAAAGAAGATGTGTCATTGCCATAGGAGATGGCCTCCTGAAGGGAACACAAGGCCTAATATGCAGACTGGACCCACTCCTTAGGGAAGCCCACTACCTCCCTGGGGATCAGGTTAAAGATACGAAGAGAAAGCCTCCTACCCTGGATGTGGCCCTCAGATTCTCAGATCATTATTGATTTATCAGGTAGGCAGTGTTGAAGTTGCACCAAGAAGCCCAAGGGCAATCAAGAGACTTTATGGCCTTGGGATGACCAGTCAAGGGACGAAGAGCATAGGTCATATTCTCTGTCCATCCAGTTGCAGGAAATTATGAGGGAGAAAATGGGAAGAGCCAAGAGATTCTCTTAAATTCTCTTACACCTGTGTGATATTTCTTAAATGCTGAATTGAAATATTTTTCAAAGACATGTGTCTATTTTTTTTCACAGTCTTTCCACTAATTTCAGGATATAGATCACTTATAAAATGTCCTCTATTCACATAGCCTCCTAATTTTCTTAATAAATCAAATCTGCTATGCCTGTGTAGGAACTGTTTCCACAGGTGTTCTGTTACAGCTCTCTTCTGCCACTTACTTCCTTGAGATAAGGCAAAAAGATATGACAGTAGATAGTACGACAGGATGAAATATAACCTCTAAAGAGCAAGGCCTTTGCACTATTCTGACATGTCTAGACCTATGCCTTAGGCTGTGTACAGTGTCAAATAATCAAATTGTGTTGTTTAAAATACTCATTGATACATGTTGTTTTATTTTCTGATGCTGTGGGATGACTTCAGGCTAGATTTTGCCCTTGTGTGTGCAGAAGCAGTTTTTACTGACTTTGAGGCAAGGTGACTCCACACAGAAGTGGGATATTGTCTCTCAGCCTTTATGGCAATGCAATTATCTAATCAATTGGAGCTCTGTTTTTGCAACACCTCATAGTGCACCAAATCCATAATAAATGATCAGTCTGGATTTCTGGAGTTAGTAAGTGATTTGGAATAAAACATGTTCCTCAGTGTGTTAATAACATTTTGTCATGGGCTTGTCCATGCATAAGTGGGTGTGATTTTCTTTATGTTTCTACAGTTGCCTTACTCATGGTCCAAATTTATTTTGGGATAGAACAATGTGATTATCAAGTGCAAATAAGATTATGTTTTAAGTCCATATTTTCAGACACATGTATATTAGTGTTCATTGACATTACCATTGATAAGCTTTGGTCGTTAAGGTTTTGGGGTGTTTTTTTTCCTAGTAGGTGTGCTGACTTTGATCACAGTAGCTACTTACTGCTTGCAATGTGCAATGAAAATTGTGACATTTTCAGGTAAAATTTAAAGGAGACCTGTTAACCAATATCA
>VYZR01018036.1:5175-15869 GCA_013400675.1 Oxylabes madagascariensis | reverse complement strand
ATCCGTGTGGGACACACAAACAAGCCAAAAGCCTCGGGAGGAGAGGAAGGATGCTGCTGTTCCTCTCCCACTGTGGGGCTTGACTGCAACTGGCTCCAAGCACTTGCTGGGCTCCACAGACAAACCTTGACACTACCCAGCCTTGCCACAGCAGAGCCACCTCAGCTCCCAGCACCCCACAAGGGTCCTTGGCCATCGGCTGGGACATGCCTATGGATGAAGGCATGGTGTCCCATAGAGTTTCACAGCTCTCAACCAAAGTCCAGGAGGAGATGCCATGTGCATGGATCCCCAAGGATTTCACGTGAGTTTGTGTCCTGGGAGTTGGGTAAGATAAAACCTGAATCAGCTGTCGCTCTACTCAGCCTTTCTCTCCCTTCCCTCTCTCCATGGGTGGAGGTTTGCAGTGAGCCCTCACCACGGCTGAGTCCTGGGCTGACCATGCCTGATTATTCTACTGGGGCTGCACAGTGGCACATCCTGCAGCAAATCATCGGGATCCTGATTGGAAATTATCAAGATATGAGCAATATCACGAGGCAGATTTGGCAGCCACTAGTTCAATTTTTTGCCCGTTTCTTCTCCATTCTACCACAATCCCCCTGCCAAGGCAATATTAATGCAAATTATTCATCTTTCCCCAAACCTTTCACACATTGATATCCACAAGGATCTCATCACAGGGCTTTCTTCACCACTATGGGAATCACATCTGTGGCCCTTCACTCATCCCCTTTCAGCCTTTGCAGTCATTTCTCCACTCCCCTTGTTGATCTCTGGATTCCCTGAGGGGCTTGTGCTCCAGCCTCCAGATATCAAGGATCCCGTTGGGGTCACACTCAGCCCCAAGGTGAGCAAGAGGGAGAGGCACAGCTGTCAGTGGCAGGAGATGAGCCAGGCAGGGTGAGCAGCCAAAGGTGTGAGGGGCAGACAAGGAACACTGCTCTGACCTGAGAGATTAGGGGAGGAAATCCTCAGCCCCTACTTGGGACTAACCAACCCCATGGAAAAGGCATTGCTGAGGGCAGCAGGAATCTATGCTCAGGTGGAAATTCACATGCTGTCATCTCAGTCTGGGAGGTCAACCAAGACACTGCATGCAAGGTCAGAGGCAGCAAAACCAATCTTGAATCTCTTGCGAAGCAAAGCAAAGCAAAGCAACGCAAAGCAGAGCAGCGCTGCCTTCCATGCATGTATAGAGACTGCAATGGTGTCACACAGCCCTTTTGCCTCAGACCTGTAAGCCAGGGTGCTCTGAACAGGTCATGTTGGCATCACATGGAGCCCTTTCCCTGCATGCTTCCACTCCAGTCACAGCTGTGGCACTGGTGGGATGCGTGGGAATGCTCAGCCCGGCTCGAGACCCAGGTTGCTCCTTGGCCAGGCTGAATATCTCCAGCCTTGGGGCATCATCCTGGTGACAAATCCACCATAAAATCCCTGTGAACCTGTGAGAGGAAAAGCAGAGAACAACTCTGCCATCTACTGATTCCTCCAGCTCCTCTCCCTGCCCCATCCGTACCTCCATCCCTGCCTCACACAGCCACCTGGAAAATAGTGGCTAAAAATGCAGGGTCTCCATGCTGGGACGTGATGCCAGGAGACACCAGAGAAGCCCTCTGCAGAGAAGCACTCTGCCTGACAGGCTGCCTCACCTGCCCGGTGGCCCAAGGATATGGTCACAGTTCAGGCTGCAGAGCAAAGGGCTTTATGGGGAAAAGAGCGAAGTAAAGCTGCAAAAGGTGCTGCTGACATAACAACATCCTTTGTGNCTGCAAAAGGTGCTGCTGACATAACAACATCCTTTGTGCTGATGCCAGGGACAACTCCTGCTGATGCCAGGGACAACTCCTGCGTAAAGAAAAGAGGAAGTCTGGTTTTCATAAAGCCCTTATGTTTCAGGAATTCTTGTCTGAAGAGACCTCAGGTGCAGGTTTCCTTTGCAAGGAAGCAGCACCTCATGATTGGTGAGTCTTGTCACAGTGCAAAATGGCTTTCCCCTGCTTCATGGGAGCAGGGCTGGCTCAGCACGTGTGCAGCCCAAACACTGGCAGCCACAGCAGGGAGGAGTGGGTGACAGCTCCAGGCCAGCCTGGCAGCCCTGACGCTGTGACCAGAGGGGGTGCAAAGCCTGGGTTTGAGCTGAGCACTGACCTTGCTCAGCTGGTTCTACTTATGGCCAAAGGAACGCAGACAACAGTGGATGTCCCCCTTTTTGTAGGAACTCCTGACTGTGGGCTGAGTGCAGACATCTGAGCAGCACAATCAGCAATCAGAACCATCAGAGGTGGCTCCAGCCCGGGTGGATCACAGCCAGGGAGGCTCTGATGTGCAAGCAGGCCATCTCCAGCAGGATGCTGCAGCCCCAGCTGCTGCATCCTGCTGATGCTGGGACCAAAGCCACTACAGTTTCTAGGTACCAGAGGCTCTTACTTGCAGACAAAGAGTGCTTCTTGGAGCTCACTCTCTGTTTACAGAGGCTGAGAGGTCTCAGCTCATCTCACATTTACCACAGGGTCCAGAGGTGCATCCAGGTAGTGCTTGCAGAGCACCAGGCCTTCTTGGATCCCCATGCCTGGCCCCTCTCCCATCATACTCAGCCTGTGATGGGCTGGAGGCTGGAAACCCCTGAATGTGTTAGCTGCTTCATCCTCGCTTCATCCTCCCATAAGATGTGAAAAAATTGTGTAGAAAAAAACAGAGAAACATGGCTTGTTCAAGAGATGACGGGCCTAAAAAACCCCCAAAACTGAGATGATTATTCACATGCAGGTCCCCCAGGATGAAGTCACACCAGAGGAACAAATTTCTGATGGAGAAGACTCCTGCAAACGTAACTCATGCATAATAAACCAGACAGAGAGCTATGTGCCTCATGGATGGGTGCTACTTATGGGTCCAGATCACCACATCAAACTGCAGGGCCATGGAATTTCAGCTTCTTTGCTGGTGCCCAGGCTCATCCAGGGTCCCCAGCAGCACATCCCCATGCCCCTTGGAACAACTGTGCCCTTACTTTGGCTGATGAGACCTGGCCTGAGGACACACAGATGCTTTTCAGGACACACGTTTTCTTTCCAGAGCAGCTCCCTAATAAGCTGTCATGGGTTAAAATTAATAACTGGGTGGAAACGCTAAAAATTGTAATGGTTTAATGTTCACTGAATTTTGTTTGCTAAATTTAGTGTAGTGGTCTAAATATTTTTTTTACCGTGGAATAGGATTATAAGGAAGGCAAACCAGGCTTAACTTAAAGAAAAAAAAAGTTAGATTTATTAACATGTACTAGAAAGGGGAACACAATTGAAACCTTTTAAAAGCACTCCCCTCCCTTTACGAACAGTTTACTTTCCCACAAGCAATGTAAAGAGACAGAACTCAGAACTCCAGATCAGTATCACTTATAAAATAGTCTTTCATTCAGTCTTTGAGAGAGAAAAGTTTCTCCTATCGTTATGGTAACATTCTACAAGAGACACAGTCTGTTTGTGGCTTCCAGCTCTCACAGAAGCAGCCTGCCCGGGAACCTGCAGTTGTGGCCCTCTCAGTCACGTAGCCTTTCCCATGACTACATATGGGCCGTGGATTTACACTGGGGTTTCACCTTTTAAAGATGCACAGCTCCACAAGCAAAGGATTTCTCATCCTAAGGAAACAAACATCTTCTCACTTCTCCACTGGTGCCGAGGCTTCTTCTCATCTCACTGTTTAAACATCTCATAGGACCACTAGATTACAGTTTTAATTCAACATTCACTCAGTAAATCAGATACCTTTGCTTGATCTACCGAATCACCTCCCCAATTCATAGTCCACGATTTAAAGGAATACTATTACAGTCTGTTACCACAAATTAAAGGAGATTTTCAGCCTAGAACTAAGGCAGCTTGTCATCTCTTCCACTTAAGAAGTCACTCTTCCTTTACTGATGTTGATATCTTCATAGTGTCCTTTTACATATCCTCAATTTGCCCTTTCCTCTCTCTTTGAGAAGGGTTAGAGTTTTCAAAAGTCTCAGTCTGTGTCAGGAAAGAGTTAACATTTCTTGCCTGGGCCTGCGGATGATTACGCGGTCTTTAAAAATCTCAGAGCCATGCCTTGGAGAAAAGCTCAGAAAGCAGCAGCCAGGATCTCAGTGGTTGAGTAGAATGATGGAGGCTTTCCCCCTCCACCCCTGGGTCTCATCTAGGGGCGGCTCAAACTCGGAGATGCTCCCAGGGGTGGGAAGAGGGTAGGGACATCTCCCCAGGCCCGGCCGGTAGTGCAGGAGCAAGCCCAAGGATCAGCTGGATGTAAAAAGCCGTTATTGCCCCGTCCCTGCCGTGGTTGCCCCGTCCCTGCCGGGATTGCCCCGTCCCTGCCGGGATTGTCCCATCCCTGCCAGCAGTCCCTGGGCTCGGGGGCTCAGCTCGGCCCCGTCGGGGCCGCCCCGTCCCGGCTGCCCGGGGTGGGGGCAGCGGGGCCTAAGCCAGGCCTAAGCCAGGCCTAAGCTGGGCCCTGCTGCTGCCCAAACGATGTCACCTCATGCCAGCCCAGTAGCAAAAGAGGGAGAGCCTCCCAAAATCCCCTGAATTTAAACCTTGTGCCCCAGAGGTGTACACTTGTATCCCGTTGGCTAACATGCCTGTCAGTTTTTAAAGAAGATCACTAATTGGTTTTTTTACCCTTCATGCCAAACCAATACATAAGGCCAGGCTGTTGGACGTATTTCTTCTCACTCAGTTGAAAGAGTCAACCAAACCCCAGAGGCTGAGCTCTTTTTTAGCAGAAAATCAACCTTGTTTCAAAGTGGAAAATCTTTGGCCTAAAACTCCCTGCACACCCAGAGGGAAGTATTACACAGAGGTGATGCAGTCAGAGAGGCTTGAATGCTGGAATGGCCACTTGCTGCAAAACACAGTGAAAGAAAAACCACAAACACCCTGTTCAAGGAAAACACTACAGGCACTAAGCCTAAGGACAGGGAAAAAAAGACCATGTCTCCCCACTGTTCAAGGAGGGGAAGATGAACATGCAACAATCACCATCTTGCTGAGCCATAAGAAAATCTACCCACATAAGTACTGTGTTCTCATCTCTATGACAGTAATTGGGGGAACCATACCGGAAACCAGGTTCAGTGGTTGGACAGAAAAGAAAGCAAACCCAGACCACATCCCAATCTGTTCCCTCAGCATCAGCCTCGTTACATTCCCTTGCAGGCCATGAGCCAGCCAGGAGGTGGATCCTGTTTGCCTTTGGGATCTGGGCATATAGATGGACAGATCTGGAAGGCAGGACACTCACTTTCTCTTGCTGCCTGTGTCTGGTTGCTTATGATGCCTCAGCTAAGTCACCTGGTCTCAGTTTCATCACTGGTGAAATGAGGCATCTCTGTTGCTGGGTAAAGATCCAGAGATATAAACAACCAAGTAGATTCAGCCTATATAGAAAGTAATCACTATGCCAGTGCTAATCTGCAGAGCAATATAATTTCAGCGTGTATGGTATCTTAAAGTGAGGCTGCAGGATAAGCGAAATCTTTTTTCCCTCCAAGTTGAGTCTGTTTTGGACACGATGGTAATTGCAGAGTAATATCCAAGCCCTTATGTTAAAGTTTTTGCATCTTGTCTTCCTCCCCGTCTTGTTGAGTGGCTGGGTGGGCATCTTGGCAGCAAGGTCAACCCACCACAAGGTCTCAGCCCCTCCATGAGCTACCCTTGAGTTCCTACTCTGCAATGCAGCTCCTGAGGAGCATCACTGCCCTTCCTGGCTTCCTTATCCAGGAATTCACCCTAATTTTGCAAGAACTGAGCTGAATCACTACAGCTACTAATGATGTAGTGCAATGCTGAGTCTTAGGGCTGCCACAAGCTCACAGCTGAGAAGCTGTGTTGCACTGACACATCATACAGACAGTCTCTAAGTCCCTGCCTGGAATTGGTGCAGGAAGCCAAATTTGGCCCAAATTCTCTTCATAACAGCAGAGCATGTAGCCTCTGGAGTGGTTGTTGGGGTCTTTGAAAAGAGGACTCAGGTGCGTTTTTTTAAGATTTGCAGGGCAAAAAAATCAATGGAACCGAAAGTAGGTTCACACCACAGTGTCCACCCATGCAAAACTATCATGAACCACAAAACCAGGTAATTACACAATCTCCTTCTAATGTTTACCAGGTTGATTTTCTGAGCACTGGTTGCTGCTTAAAGCAGCCTCAGAAGACTTCAGGTAGAAAGAACCTCTTGGTCTGCAATAGCCAGAAAACCCATTGAGCTTGTCCTAGAGGATAGAAGCACATGATTCAGGTCTCTGAGAATGAGCCCCCCTTTTCCAAAAATCCTGAAAGTGTTTTGTACAAACCCAGAGCTCTCACATCACCTTCCTTCACATACCTGAGATCACAGGGAGAAGATGTAAAACAAGATTTCCACCCTGTGTGGTGAGGATGGACAGGCATCTCCCAGGAGCATAGAGCCTGTGGTCTGAGGTGCCTCAAAAGAACTGTATGGAAAGGCCAGATTTGATCAGCAGCAGGCAACAGGTATCTCTAAGACAAATTAGATCCTTTTAGCCCATTTCAGGAGCTGCCAAACACTGTCCCCACTGATATCCTCACCATGTTCTCCAGGTTCTCTTTGGTCATGGCCAAAGGCACTATCACACAGAAAAGAAGTGGATAATCACTCTTTGCTCTAAGCAGATTTACCAAAACCCTGAGATGTATCTCTCCAGACTTGGGAAGAAGCACAGTTTACAATTCCTTCGCACAGGTGGGAGCATACTACAGGGTGGGGACCCTTCTTGCATGGCACAGGAGAAGCAATATTCCCCGAAAACCTCCACTGCCATGTCGTCTTCACAGCCTGTGGACAATCTGTGTTCATAGGATGGGGCAACTTTGTGCTCCATCCCAGAATAAGGAGGAAATATTTTCCCTAACAGCTGCCACTACAACCCTTTGCAGCACGGTGGCTCCTGCTGGGTGGCAAGGTGCCAGTGAGTCATTCATAAAATTATGCTTCAGGTAGGAAAAAGGCCAGAACTCTGCATGGGAAATTAAATGCTCTTGAAATTCCACACCTGTCCTGGGGATATTAAAGTACAAAGTTAACGAGGAGCCCTTGAGGGTTTCATACATCTGTCCAATGTGCAGTCTTGGTGAGTACTAAACTCCAGCACTCGCAGCTCTATGATATGATTAAGGCCAAGGAAGAAAAGACCAGACACAATTCCTGAATTTCTGTGTTCCTGCAGGGTGTGGTGGTGGCAAGAGCTCTCCCCTGGATTGGCAGGACATTGCCCAGTGGTTTTGGTCCATACACAGGACATTAGAGGATGTGGGATGGGTTGCATGATGCTCAGCACACACCATCACATGGAGCAAGGGCTGGATCACGATTCCAGCCCAGCCCAGCTGGAGCTCAAGGAGACACCAGGCATAAAAGCCATCCTACATTAAGATCAAAGATGCAATGCTGATCTCAAAGAGCAGCTGATAACCAAGGAAATTAGGAATCCACCTCGTGCACATCAAAGTGTGCTTGTAAATTCCTATTCTGGGGTTACATCCAGAGAGCTGCATTTAGGAGAGACCTGTGCTTCCTGCTGTCCCCCAGAGCATCCCTGAGCTGGAAGCACCACAGTTTGGTCAAACACTGCAAGAGAAACATTTCTTTCTCCTTGCTTCACCTTGTCTGATCCTTGCTGAGCTGCTCTACAGCTTTCATTTCCTCGGCCCTGAGAATTCACTGATTTTACTGATGCAGTGATGTGGCACTTTTCCAAGTTAAACCTGATGGAAAGTTTTCCTCCCACACTACACTGTTTGACAGCAGGTCTGGGACACAACATAGCTCCCTGGGAAGCAGTGGTGGCTGTTGGAGCCTGGAGCTTAGGAAGAAGATCTGGCTTGCCTGCAGTCTATTACTGTCACCTTTCGAGGACTAGGGCATANTGCCAGCATCACGACATGGCATCTGTCACACATGAGCTGCACATGGATCAATCACAAGCCCCAGCAGCACCATGAGTGCACTCACAAACCAGAGGCAAACCTGACAGTACACATGTAAATACATTGCACACCCTCAGGCACACAGAGTGATAGCTACCAGGTGCTGGAATATGCAGAAGTAGCCAGACGTTTGGATTTGCTGCTTTGACTGCTCTCACTCTCCTTCCATCACAGAGGTGAAAGGAACACAAGGCAGGAGATAAAGAGAAAAACCCCAGAAAGCAAAGAGGGATGTAGCATTTGCTTGATCCAGTGACATAGGGGACTCTGCACATGTGTCAAAACCTGTTGCAGAAAAAATACATATATAACAGGAGGAGATCAAGCAACCTTCCTGACTGAGCCGTACTGACACAGCTGGACTTCCCAAGTTAGGAGGAGATGCTCATCCTCTGACCCTGCCACCCTCACACCAGCAGCACCCAGGCACAACACAGAAGCCCAGCAACTGCTGGAGTGTCACTGCAGGATGAATGAATCACCAGCTCTATTATTTTTCCAAAGAGATCAGCTAGGAATACATTAAATTTTTTGAAGAGAGATTTAGAGAGGTCCAAGTTCTGAAAACAAAAGAAAAATAATGGATGACATATCCCTGGATATTCAGTTACACAGCAGCACAGAGCATTCAGAAAAAATGCAAGACCAGACTAATTTCCTAAATGGGCAATGACAGCATCTTCTGTCATGCCATAAAGACTACAAGCTCTCAGTATTTTTCCTATATGCTAGAAGAATGAAATAGAGCTACTTGATTTTAGAGCCACCAAGGAATTAGACTGAAGTGATTGAAGCCATTGCCTCCAAAGGGCTCTTAGAGAAATCTAGAAAAAAACCAGATCTGAATGCAGGCTAGCAAGAAGGGCTCTTAGTTTCACATCCAATCACATTCGATCAGTGAAAACCCAAAAACCGGTTATTGCCTGAATAATTTATCCAAACCTACTTCTAAATAATCGTAAGTCATTAAAGTAGCTGTCAGCTGAGACAGCCTCAAGAACACACATCAAGAGCCGATATAACAGCTTAAGAAGTCCTGCAAATGCTTAGAATGATTTGATTCTTTTAATTGCTTAAATCAAGCAAAAATCCAATTTAATTATATCCTTGTATACAAAGAATATGTCACAAATAATGCATCAACGGAAATACATGTTCAACACAATAAGTAAAACTGGTTCTGTGGCAGATGCTCCTTTACATATGTATTGATTTAATTACAGATTTCCCTCTCTCCTTTCAAGATTGCTAAAAAAGATGAACACAATCCCAGAACTGCACAAACTGAGCCAGAGAGACTAGAGACACTAATTTCTTCCTTTGGTCCTGCCTACGGAGATGTGCAACATTCCTGTTCTTATTGACATAAACAAAGTCAGAAGCATGGGCAGGACTGCCACAGCTGCAGCTCCTGATGCTCCACTGCATCTGAGGGAGCCTGTGTCTGCCTTCATAAGCATAAAAGGCAGAATCGGGCCAGGAAATCCTGGGGTTTTCAGTCTGCATTAAAGCAGATTTTTGTGCCTGCTGCAGCTGTGTGTATGAGAGAACAGGGGTTGGATTTGCACAGGGGTAAAAATCTGGCTCTCATGCTCCCCAGTTTGCAAAAAAATAGAAAGCGTTTTTCCCAGGCAAGGAGGAGAAATAGAGAAGGCTCTTATTTCGCTGAAACCCCTCCCTTCTCAAGCTCCTTCATAGAGCCAGGCAGCCGTTCTCATTAGTCACTGTTAGGTGGTTGTTTTGTGTCCTGCAGCCTGTCAGTGTGGGAAAACTGCCTGGAATCAGAGCAACCTGGCAGCCTGCTGCAGCATCAGCACCCTGCAGGATGATTCCAGAGCTGCTTCCCAAACTGTCACTTCTCAACAGTATTTTCAGGCTGCTTTCCTGCAAAGCAAGAAAAAAACAGACCCCAAACAAATGCGACTGCTTTTTGAGATACCTCTACACAGCCTGTGGGCAGACAGCAGATTTCTGTGCAGGCAGGGGTGTTCTTGCTGGTGCCTGGGCCACGAGGATGCTGCCCAGGATGCCTTGCAGGGATGAGACAGTTCCTGATCTTCCCCGTTGTCCCACCATCCCATGGGTGTTCCTGCGAGACAAGCTTGACAACAGCCTGTNCTTTCTCCTTGCTTCACCTTGTCTGATCCTTGCTGAGCTGCTCTACAGCTTTCATTTCCTCGGCCCTGAGAATTCACTGATTTTACTGATGCAGTGATGTGGCACTTTTCCAAGTTAAACCTGATGGAAAGTTTTCCTCCCACACTACACTGTTTGACAGCAGGTCTGGGACACAACATAGCTCCCTGGGAAGCAGTGGTGGCTGTTGGAGCCTGGAGCTTAGGAAGAAGATCTGGCTTGCCTGCAGTCTATTACTGTCACCTTTCGAGGACTAGGGCATATGCAAAGCACTGTGCCTGTAGCAGGCAGGAACTTAGCATTATCCCTCTTCCACTCAGCATTGCAGGTGGCTTTACCAAATATATTCCTCTTTTATCAAAAGGCAAAAAGCTATTATTTATATTCCTTCTCTAAACCATTACTTATTCTTGGGTCTTTTGCTGTTTATACAGCCAATGGACTGTTCAAGGACTGCAACAGTAGCGGAGTGTGACAAATGTCAAAGTCCTTGGGTTTACTGGGCGTCTTTTCATTCTGAACATCTCCACAGCAGATGAGCCTTGTCCTCATGGATCCTCTTGGAAT